>PVJH01020763.1:0-40075 GCA_004026705.1 Nesogale talazaci | reverse complement strand
AAAAAAAAAAAAGTGAATGGAGACTATCAACTTCTTTCATCCTCTCATGGTATCTCGGTGGGAATTGGCATAGCTTCTCTGTGTCACACTCACCGCTGTCAAGTAGATGGCTGCTCATAGTCACCTCTAGGTTAGGGCACACTTGCCTCCATAGATTTCTTTTCTTTCTCCACTGGTTCTCTAGACAGTAAATCAACAGGCGAGTAGACAAAGCCCCATCTTCCTCCTGCAGTGTGGCTGCTGGCTTCCAACAGCTGACTCTGCATGGTTTGCCACTCCCCAGGTCAGCACACCCTGCAGCCAGGGCTCCTCGGTAGACAGTACTGCATGTTGCTGTGAAACCCTTTGTAAAGTGCAGGACAGGTCTAACGGTCCCTTCCCTTCTTTTCAGGTTTGACTATGGCCGCTTAGAACATTCCAGCATTGGGAACAACTTGTGCCAAGGGACAGAGGCAAGACAGGGTCAGCGAGACCATCGCCTAATTTCCCATATTGCTTGTAAAACAAGAAAACAAAAACCCCAAACCTACAGCCATTGAGTCAATTCTGACTCTATTGCCTGTGGGCATGGAGGAATCCAGTCTCTCCTTGCAAACTCTCACCAGTAGTTTATTTTGTGCAGAGATGTGTGAGCATGGGAAGAGGCCAGCTGCAGTGAAGAAAGCAGTAAGGTTTTGAATCTGAAGCATGTATACAAGCTCTTGTTCTACTACATAGTTAATAGCTTTCAATCTGTGAGACTTACTCATTGGTGCTATGAGAACAATAACCAGGGGCACTGGGAGAGCAAGTGAAATGATGACACAGACCCACTTTATAAGCCACAAAAAGCTAAGAAATGTGAGCTGAATGTTATTTTCCGGACTTTCCTTTGTCCATGCCCACTTTTCTAATTTGTAAAGGCCAATTAAGATTCTATAGCAGACAAATCGACACTTTGCAAATGGGTTGAGTTCCAAAAATCCATTGTTTGAATTCTGGGATGGTTGGAAATAAAGTCTACAAGGTAGTTACATTTCCAGGCTAACCAATGGATACTGTTACAAACATAGTATTTCATTTGATATAGAAGTTTTTCCTATTGCAAAAAGCAGCTTGAGGCTTTCGTAGAGATTTACATATTTTGATGGAATGATTTGTTAGGTTGTGGGAACTGATTTGTGGTCTAGGAAAAAATATTAAAAGGGAAGAATAGTTGGCCCTCTTCTTGAGGGTGAATAAAAGATGGCCATTAGGTGGCAATGTTGGATAATTCCACTAAATACAGCTTGGTTGCTGTTTGAACGGAACAAGATCAAGAGGGAAACCAAAGCGAATAAATGATGATTTGTGACTTTTGAACAAAGAATGCCGATCCCCCCCTGGTACTTTTTGCTTTAGCCGGGGCATTTATTCATGATAGAAGCCGTCCTTACTGGTTATCAGTTCACTTAAGCAATACCTACTGTATCTTATGTAGGGCTAGGGTAGGAGAACAAAGGTTAGGTCGGGATAATTGACAATCGAGTGGAGGAGATGCATATATAAAAATGGTTTTAATACAAATTATTATGAGAAAGCAAACAGAGGGGTGATAAACCTCCTAAAACGCAAAGCAAGAATTTCTGCCTCATCTTGGAGACGGACTGAGTGCACAGCTGGGCTGCATTGGAACATGCAGTGTGGTGAGAACATGACAGACAGGGAAGCTGCTCAGGGACGTTTGGGGCCTGTGATTTCTTCTAGAATTGCATTGATGGTGAAGGCGAAGATGGAGCGAGCAAATACTTGAGACTGTGTCTGCAGAGCAGTTTGGTTTGTCTGGACTGGGACGGCCTGGGGGAAGGACCGTGACAGGGGTGGATGGTATTCCAGTCTCTCCTCTGTCCCGGTTTCTGTTTGAAGGGGACACTCTGCCTTATTATGGCCCTTTTCCCTCTTGCTGGTGTGATCAGTTCCAACATTTCCAGCTTTGCCTGGTGCTCGCCTACGGGATCTGGGGAGGGAGCTCCGCCCCCACGCCAGCGAAAGATTCCGGACGTGGCCCCTGCAAACAATACCAGGAAGAAGGCTTCCAGCTCCCTCTTACTCCAGTCTTAAGAAAACAAACCATCCACCCTGGTCTCATTCTCAGCTTATCAGGTGGCCCTGGGAGGCCTTGGGAACAGAAAGACTAATTCAGAAGCTAAAGCTGCGATGGAGGAAACATGCCCTAGTGTTTCGACCTGTCGCCTTGCCTCCACGGTCTGCTTCCGCCAGGGATATCAGAGTGACCGTTTCACGACTCCAGTCTGACCACGTCACTTCCCTGTCAAATATAGTTGATGGCCATGTTAGAATTCTTGGTTCTTGGCTTTGCACGGAAGAGAATTCATGCCAAAGCCTGGTTTGTGATCCAAGTGGGTTTTTTGATAAAGGATAGAAGTTTCAGGTTTTATAGTTAACTGAACACAGGACTGCATTCGCAACACATGGTGAACTGAGGGGAGAGAGAGAGAGAGAGAGAGAGAGAGAGAGAGAGAGAGGGGAAAGGGTGGTGGCCTCCAGGTTCAGGCTTTTTAATGCTTTCTGCTGGGAGGTGTGGTTGATGGTACCAGTTGACCCCATTGACTAACTTAGTGGGCCTAGATTAGGCCAATCCAGGTGTATTGCTCAGCTAGGTGTATCTCTCTCTCTCTCTCTCTCTCTCTCACATATACACACATACCTCCTGGCTTGAGGCCTGAATCAGCACATCAGCGAAGGCCCGTTAGACACCTCTAGTCCCTGTTCTGAGACCTAACAGCCCCTTTTGGCTCTCAGAGTAAGGTCTAAATGCCTTATTATGGCATTTAGGATCTCTTCTTCACCACACCCTAACCTACCACAGGAGCAGGGTTCTCAGGAGGTCAGGAGGAGCAGGCACTCGATTGCAGGGTGGAGGCCACCCAGGGGCACCTCAGAAGCCAGGCCAGCGAATCTATATCCGAAAGGACAATTGCAGTCCTTGAACATCCGGGCAGTTCCCCTCTGACCCACATGGAATCCTCATGAGTCAGTCCCTTTCGAGATACTGGGCTAGATCAGCGAATTCATGCTCAGCGACATGTGAGGCCTGCTCTTCATTCATGTCTATGTACATGATACGAAGGGCTAGGGCCCCATCACCCACCAGAGAGTAGCTTACTATTGCGATAACCATTTTATGCAGAGGAAAATGAAGTTGCTGTCAGGAGTTCTTTGGAAAATGCCTTTGTGCCTCCCGGCCCCACCACGTGGTGCTGTGGACCTGCAGCCCAGCCCACAGGGCTTCTTCCTTGGCTCCAGGCCCAACCTTCCATGCTCCTTTGTGAAGGGTAAGCCCCAGAGTCCCTTGCTCCAGTCTCTGTCTGATGTTGGCGGCCTCATGAAAACGTCTCTTGTTCCATTCAGCACAATGTCACCATTATAGCCCCTAATCCGGGGAAATGACACACGCCTGGGCCCCAGAAAGGAGATAGAGATCTCAGTGGTGGCTGCCTGGAGAAAGAGAGAGTTTCATGGATGAATGAAATCCCCTCCTTCCAGAGCACCTTCATCTTTCTCCCCCCCAGGCTAGGGGCTCCTACCTGCACCCATGCCAACCGGTTCAGCTTCCTCCATCAGCAGAGAGCCCAGTGCACTCATTGTGTCTGGAGGAACAGGAGCGTTTATTTCCATGCCCCAATGCTGCGTGGGGCATGGCCCCTCTCTTCTAGACTTTCCTCCTGAAAAGGCACCCGGGCTCCTTAAATAGAATCTGGGTAATGCATACTGGCATCCCTGAGTGGCTCAATGAAAGGTTAGCCGTTCAAGTCTACCTGGAGGCCCTGGCCAGAAAGGTCTGGTGACCCACTCTGTTGGAAACCTTCCTGGGTCCAGGCCTACTCTGACTTGTACGGGGTTTCCAGGAGTGGGAGCTGACCAGTCTCAGTAGACTCCTTAACTCAAGCTCACATGCTGACGTGCCTGTGGGACGAACCATGGACGGAGGGTATAAGGGAAGCAGGAGTGGGAGCTGAAATGGAGAGAATTCTTGCCCCTTCAAAGGGGCCAGTAGCCAGTCATTGTGGGCCCCTGTGGCCAGCTCTGCAGAATTCTCCATCAGTGCAAAATCTCTCGATTGTCAGAACACTGGTAGCAAGTTTTAATTGTTTCCGACATCACAGGAGCCAGGTGAATCACCCTGGTGACCAACAGGCTACCTGAGTAGGCGCTGCGGACACTCTTGTGCCATGGAGACTCTTGGAGGCCCTGTCCAGCTTAGCCCAAGGCAGAAGTCCAGCTGGAGTCTCCAATGCAGACTAATCCCCTTCTGCACGGTGTGGGCTGCACCCTGTCTTCATCTCTGGACCGCAGGCCAAGGCCCGGCTGCAGTGGTTCAATGTGGGTGCTCATAAGCTTGGGGCATGAACGCTTTAGAGCTGAGAGGAGCCTGAGAGATTAGCCAGTCTGGACTCTTCATTTGTCAGGTGGGGAAACAGAGGCCACAAACCGAAAGGAAATCTTCCCTGAAGTCATATACACTCACTCGTCAGACCCAGAACCAGGAATGAGGCTCAGCGCTCTGGACCTGACACCCAGAACCAGATGCCCCTTCCCCTCTTTCTTCATACCAGCCACGCTGCCCATCTGTGGAACGCAGCTGAAGTGCAAAGGTTTGATTTGCGGCTTGGCCTCTGGGCAGCATGATCTGGAATGTCTCAGGAGCTCATATTTCTGGTCTCAAAATTGGGCTAATCACACCTCCCTCGCAGCGTGCTCATGAAGCTCAACTGTGACCGTATCTGCAGAGCGCTTGGTGCTGCCCCCGGACCGTGGCAAGTGTTCTCCAAAGGGCCACTGGCACTTGATGTAAAGGCACAAAGTGAAGCAGTGCTCTGGCCAAGGCTGCGAGTTTCAGGGTCAGAGGCCCCCAAGTTCTATACAGGCTCTGCCACACACAGGAATGAAACCCTGAATACATTTGTTTTATTTTATTATTAAAGATCATTTTACTGAGGGCTCATACAACGCTGATCACAATTTGTGTATAGATCCACATTTGTACATTTGCTGCCACCATCATTCTCAAAACATATGCTTTCTCCTTGAGCCCTTGGTATCAGCTCCTCATATTTCCTCCCTCTCCCCCAACCTCTCTCCCTCATGAACCCTTGATCATTATAAATTATTATTTTTTGCCTCACACTGTCCAATGTCTCCCTTCACCCACTTTTCTGTGTCTTTCCCCCAGGGAGGGGGTTAGAGGTGGTAGATCATTGTGATCCGTTCCCCTTTCTCCCCCACCTTCCCCTCCCCTCCTGGTATTGCTACTTTCAGTTTTGGTCCCAAGGGGTTTATCTGTCCTGGATTGAATACATTTCTTATCAAGTTCTTAATCTTTTCTTCTGTAAAACACACACACACACACACACACACACACACACACACACACGAGTTCACCCCCTCCAGTCAATTGCTGCTACTCATAAGGACAGGGCAGAATTGCCCCTGTGAGTTTCCGAGACTAACTTTTTACCAGCGTCGAAACCCTTGTCTTTCCCCTGAGTGCCATGCTTATCATCGCTATTGGAATCCAAGTGTGCTTCCTCTGAAGCAGCTGTCAGATATTGATGGAACATTCAAGGCTACTGATTCCGTGACTGCGCACCCAGGCTGCCCCCTGCAGGGGGTTTTATGAAAATCCAACTATTGGAAATCCAAGCCCTTCTTGCCAGGTCCCACGCCCTCCTAAGGGAACATCTGATCCTCCCCCCTAGAGCAACACCCAGCTCCTGTTGCCTCAGTGCCGGCCAAGGAGGGGCATTTGGTGCCTGAAACATGTGACTGCTGTGATTTTGCCTGGGCTCCATTGGAGAGCAGTGGTGACCGTGCAGTCTTCCCTTCTGTTGTACGTAGCATGACTGTGAGCGGGAACGGTGACAGTGTTATTTTTCCAGAAGGACACATTGCTTGGGTCAGAGGGTCAGGACGTACCTGGTAGAGGGACAGTTCTGCTTTTGTAAGGCACTGGAGTCTCTGTGCATAGGGGGACTTGGGAAAGCGAGACAATCCTGGGTCCCGGTCCCATGAGCACTCTCAGAATCTGCTTCCCTCCCCCCATGACTGGCCCATCACACACGCCTCTGGCACGCTGGCTACATTGTGCTCACCCAGCTCTAGCAAAGGCAAGCCTCCCCTGGTATCCGAAGTGGCCAGTTGCTGATATACTCACAGAAGGGTTCAACAGGCAGTTGTGCAGTGATAATTATAATTTATTATAATAATGATATAGAGATCATGAGAGAGAGAGAGAGAGAGAAAAGAAAAATAAGAGCTAGACATTTGTCGTTTCATGGTACATATTCACCTCCACCCCGCTAGATGGTCCGTGTGGGGAGAGAGAGAGAATTTTAGTTTTCCCCGTATAAATAACTTTCTCAGGGATATCTGAGCCCCACCATTACATTACAGAAGAGGGCTGTCTTAAGGGCTGTATGGTGATAGGGGGAGTGGTCTCAGGGATGCCTACGTGACTATGTGAAGAGGGGAGTGATAAGACCAGGCCTTGGACATCTGGAGGTAAATAAACAGGTGTCAGATTAGGGGCCGTTGACCATGATTCTTGAATCCCACCCACCGGCTTCGAGGGAAGCAAGCCATCATCGTAACAGCAGGGGAGTGAGTTCTGTAGTGGGAACCACAGGGACGATAGCTAACTTAACTTCCATAACAAAGGCTGGTAAACAGCTTGCTTAATATTTTGGAGTATAACAATTGTGGGAAATTCTGTCTTCATCCCACACCCTGGCACTGACCACTTCCCTCTGGAGGGTGCGTTTGTCTAGACTCTTTGGGTGGTGAGTGATAGAATGATAATCTCAAGCCAATGAACAAGAGAGAGAGAGAGAGAGAGAGAGAGAGAGAGAGAGAGAGAGAGAGAGAGAGAGAGAGAGATTGGCTCAGAGGCTAACTGGGAAGTTGAAGCAGTGAACCAGACTCTAAGGTAAGCCCGGATTCAGGAATGCAAACAGAGAAGTGGCCACATTCCTTTCATTTCCAGCCCCATATGCCTCCGTGTAGTCTTTCTCTTCAGGAGGTCTCTCGGGTGCCTTGGCAAAGCGGGCTTTACAACTCAGGCTTCTGACTTCTTCCGGCTGGACTGTCGGGTGGGAAGAACCCGCCTCTCTTCCTGTAGTTCCAGTGGTGGCCTCTAGGGGGCACTGGCAGTCAGGGTAAGTCACCTGCGCTGAGCCTGAAGGAGGACAGTCGAGCAGGTGAAAACAAATCTCCCCTGCAGGCAAGCACTGTCCCTGTGGAATAGGCGCTGCCGTTCCCAATTTGGGAGTCTAGTTGCATGTGGCTAGCGATAGAAGAGGCCGAGATTTGCTCTCTGCAGGGCGGCGCGCTGGCTGGGAACCACTCTCCCCGGATGCTGACAAGCACAGGGTGAGTCGGACAAGCTCCCCACGCCTGCTTGACTGAGGGCTGCCCTGGGCCGCTGTGAGGTGCGCCTTCTTTTCTGCCCTCCTCCATTCCTAATCTCACACCGCCCAGTGCATTCCATTCCATCCCACTGGCAGGGCAACAGTGAAGTGGGTGAAGGGAGACATCGGACAGTGCACGATAGGAGAAAATATTAATAATAATTTATAAATTATCAAGGTTTCATGAGGGAGGGGGGAGGGGAGGGAGGGGAAAATGAGGAGCTGATAGCAAGGGCTTAAGTAGGAAGAAAATGTTTTGAGAATGATGATGGTGACAAATGTATACATGTGCTTTGCATACAATGATGTATGTATGAATTGTGATAATAGTTATATGAACCCCCAATAAAATGATTTGGAAAAAAAAGAGTTGTAGAAGCCCCCAATAAAATGATAATTAAAAAGGAGAGGAGCTGATAACAAGGGCTTCAGTAGAAAGAAAATGCTTTGAAAATGACGATGGCAACAAATGCACAAATGTGCTTGACACAATGGATGGATGGATGGATGGATGGATGATGATGAGAGATATAAGAATGTCCAATAAAAGTATTTACTAGTAATAAAAATAAGAGACATAACAGGAGGAAAGTGCTTTTGTTATGGTATTTTCCAAACTGTAAATCTTTGTGGGAGCAGGCAGTCTGATCTTTTTCTGTGGAGTCCTTGTGGACACAAATTGCCAGTCTTGTGGTTACCAGCCTAATGTTTACCAGGCACCACCGGGGACCCTTATGTATAACAAAAAGTTTTCCATGGTAGCCATTTAAAAAATACATTTTGTTTATTTTGAGTCTAACCAGGAATTCACATCAAGCCTTTAAAAAGTCTTCTAAGCAGAAGCCTTATTTAAAAACACAATTATGATCCAACAATTTATGATCAGCATATGATACTCCATTCAATTCTTACTTGCATATCTAAACTCACTACATGTACTGGATCGCATCACGTTCAAGATACCTATTCTTTAACATTTTACACGATCACCTTCTGATTTAACTTAGTTGGCTGGTTTTATTATTTTATCCCAAAGAAGAGACCTCCGTGGAGAATTCATCTTAAAGTTTTGCCTGAGTACTTTTCATGCGTTCTTTATTTTGATATTTCCAACTTAGAGAACATCAAATATTTGTTTCCCTTCATGCTAAATTTTAAAATGTCCCATAAGCTTCAAAGACCTTCCAGGTGTCCTATCTTCGAGTCTATGATCTAGTCAAGCTCGTTTAAAAAAATTATCTACTTTTCCTTCTTTTATTTATTTTAAATCATCCTGTTGGCATATACGTTACCAATCATGAACTATGACTGCTCAATCATCTCAAGAATTAATTTTAGAACATTTTCTTTTCATTGTTATTAGCTCCCCAGTTCCCCCAACCTCTCCTGCCATGTCCCTAGGTAATTAATTTTTTTTGTAATTAGTGGTTAATCCAATTTCTGTCCCTATAGCTTGACCTATTGTGGGTTTCATATACAGAAAATCGTACAGAACGCAAATAGGTAGTGAAAAAAAAACCCAACAACAATGACTAGACATACTAGAGAAGAAACAATCAAAAAGAAAGTAGGAAATATTAATAAGAGAGATGACTTAAATGGGTCCAAAGGGAGGTCACATGATAAGGCTTTACATTTAAATCTAACTACATCGCCACAACCGACTTCATAATGCTCATTGTCTGGTAGTAAGGCTATTAATATCCCCGGACTAAGGTCGGATGGAATTCACCAGACATCTAATTCATTTGTGGGCCCTGACAACAACATTTGGGCTTCCACTCTCATCCACAGCTTTCTGCAGACAGGGTGTTCAGAATTTAAGTTCTGATACTATTCTCTCCTTTGGATTTAGATGTTATTATTTACAGTCCTTGGGTCACACAGGCTGCTGTGCTTCTTCAGTGTGGACTTAGTTGACATCTCGCTTATGCGGCTGCGTGTTTTAAGACAAGCCTTTAAGAAGACTCTAGATGCTATTCTTTCTGACAGCTGGGAACCCTCTAGCTTCTTCACTCCACTTTGCTGGAGCACCCATCTCTTCAATGAGCTCTTCATGAAGGTGAGCATTAAGCAGGGCCATGTCATTATAACTAGGTGTTCTTAGATTGGGCCTAAAATTAGTGCAAGACCCCAATCTACTCATATATGTATGGTTCACTTTAGAGAAATCGTTATCATTTTATGATACAGGACATTATACATTATGCCCCGGAGCATACGGTAATTTTTTTTGGTTTATATTGTGAAATATTTATGCATTTTCCAATGGTCTTAGATGACCCTTGTAAAGGGGTCGTTTAACCCACAGCTTGGTTCCCCGGAGCCGCCCAGTCCGGCGAGCAGCAAGGAGACCCACTTTGCCACCAGCAGGGGCATCTCTGCGGATGGTTGAGGGAGGGCTTGCCAATGTGTCGGTGGTTGCCCCCTCCGAAAGGGATGCCCCACGGGGTTCATGGCCACATCCCCCCGCCAGGCCAGCAGGTCCTCTTGGCCTTACCCTTGTGGTAGGCAAGGTCAGCCTTCAGGATGGGCTTGTCTATGCGGCCACCACCAGCTGCCACACCAACCACAGCTCTGCTGGCAGAGGAGATGACTTTCTTAGAGCCCGAGGGCAGTTTCTTTTTTTGTTTTTGTTTTTTGGGCATCACTGCCCTCAGGTGGTGGGAGTAGGAGGTCCAGCCTTTGCTCCGTGGAGCTGGAATTGAACCTCCGTCCCAGTGGGCCGCAGTCCCGCGCACAACCACTGCACCACTGGGGCTCAGCTCTCAAGGGCAGTTTCACTCGGGTTTTCTTGGTCTCCGGATCGTGGGAGATGACAGTGGCCTAGTTCCCAGAGGCCCGAGCTAGCTTGCTGCAGTGTCCAGCCTTCTCCTCCGGACAGCACACAGTAGTCCCCTCAGGCATGATGCCCACCGGGAGATCATTGCCGATGTTGAGCTGGGCCTTCTTGCCGTAGTACACAAACTGGCTGGTGTGTATGCCCTCAGGGGCGATGAATGGTTCTGTTCATTTCTTAAACCGATATGGGTTTCTGGAGACCACTTTGGCGAGCGGTGTGCCGCGGCTTGAGTCGTGAATAATGTCCTTCACGATGCCCTTGCTGTAGCCCTGCCGCTCGCCAAAACCCACACCGCGCAGTCGCGCGGCGCCCTTACAATGCTTCACGTGGGCGTGGCACACAGAACCAGCGCCTTTCCTCTGTTCCCGGATGACGTGGCCCATGGCAGCAGGTCTGCTTCCAAGCTCGGCTGAGACAACGCACTTCTTAGTACTATTTAGTTAGTAGTTATATTTTCCCTCACATGATATTAGCATACCACTCTTATTGGGACCACTATTTCTTGTGCTCTCAGGTCTTTCCAAGCCCGTGTACCCCAGAATAAAACATTTGACTACTTCTGCACCATTCTCACCATTGTTTCTGTGTTTGAATTCATTGCTGCAGCCAAAGTACCCCTTTCATTAAGAATCTTCTTTTTTTCCCCCCCATTGATCTTATGCTTTATCAAATATCATGTCTTTCTTCAGGGATTGCTTTCTCTTGTCATATCTGAAAGTCTGTGAGATAAGTACTTATATTCTCGTTTCAAAGGAGGATTCTGGCTATTTTCCTTCCAAGACAGATGTGTTGGTTCTTCTGACAATCCATAGTATATTCATGTTTTCTCCCTTATTCTCAGAATTCTGACTCTTGCTCCATTCCATCAGTGAGAGCTGGCTGGGAAGCCCCTGGCCCTGCAGGCAGGGAGGAAAGCAGAGAGCAGGTTTTCTGTGGACAGGCCAAGCTAATTCTATTGATGGTGCCGTTCATTTATCCAATAGTATAGAATTTAAAACATTGTTGCTAAAAGGATATTTGCACAAGTATAGGCCAGTTTAGATAGAAATACATGAATTGTTGACTTGCTTAATTGTTGATTAAACTCCTAAGTGACAAGAGTTTTACACGAGCAATGGAGGTGTGTGAAAGGACAAAAATTCCAATAGCACTTATTCACGAAGGCAGAACCATTCCTACCAGACTAATACATGTCATGAGAAAGCATGGAAAGCACTAAAATAATAAACATATGACAGCTCTGGACCACCATTCATTGGACAACCCCGAAGCAAATGATCCAAACCAAAGTCCAAGGAACTCCAGTTTCATAATCTTGGGATAGCAGTTGTGGCAGTTACATAATCTGCTGTCAATTTGAGAGGGTTCAGAGTGAAGGGTGGAGTCTGTCCTGTTAATCAGGTCGTGGTTTGATGAGCTCATGTGGAGGTGCTAAGGAGAAAAAGAGCTCTTTGGAAGTGGGACACAGGCTCACTCCCTGGGAGACATTGCTGCAAACCAGACCTGTGAGCTAGGTTAGTGCCCTGAGCGGGAGAAACCGCGTGGAGACTCTGTCAGAGTTGAGACGCTTATAACTTCATTGGACCTTCCCACCCGCTGGCCTGTAATCTTCCTGCATTCTGCATCATTGCATGCGATTTGTCAGTCTGAAGAAGATTTTATGGATTGTGTGAAAGGTAAGTTTATTGTACCAATATGGCCAAAGAAGATAGGAAGGTTTGTTGTGACAACGTGCCAATGAACACATGTGAGATCAATTGAAGGACAGAGATATAAATGGCTCAGCGAGCCCCGCCCTTTTCTCTTGCTCTTGGATCTTCGGACCAGCCAGCTGCCTTGCTTGTCCTGTGCCTCGATCTCCAAGCTACACTGCCCGTGGGACACCTAATCCATGGACTATGTTGTTGTGAGTTGAGGTTCCTTCAAGCCCTGCTTCGCCACACTCCTGGAGTATACATCTGTTGAGCTGGGACTGTCGGACTCTGTCATCTGGCTGACTGTTGGTGACCTGCTTTGCTGTTTGCAGCTTGTGACTGGATAGTGTGAATTGCTCTGCAGAGGACTACTCGGTGGCCCTCAAGACTCCAAGGACTGCCAATGTACTAGCTGTCTCACACAAGTGAGTTGCACCAAGCCATTTGTACCACTTTATAGATTAGTTAGCTGTTTATTTCTTATGTTAGATATTTTTCTATATATAGAGAGAATTATTAGTGTCCTGGTTTTGTTTCTCTAGAGAACCCTATCTAACACAGATTGATATTGACATATGGGTCAATATTGACTTTATGGACTTAATCTGGACCTAACTGGGATGCTTTCTCAATATTCAATTGCTCTCATAGAAAAAGCTTTTTCTTTACTTTGTTTATTTTTTTTTGTGGCCATCACTGCCTCTGGTGGTCGTGGGTGCTACCCAGTGCCACTCCTGAGAGCCACCTGGATTTGAACTGCCAAGCCCGTGGGCCGCAGTCCTGCGCTCAACCACTTATGCCACCGGGGCTCGGTCCGCTTTTTCTTATAAACATAAGAATATTCGTCTATGAATTTTGTTTCTCTGGTCTACCCAGACTAGCACAGCACTCATCCATTTCTTCTAACACCAGAGGGGTTCAGCCTGAAGTCAAAGGGAATAAGACAGTTCCTTAAAGCCACTATAGGTGAGTTTGAGATCAAGCCCAATTCACTTAGGGGAGTTTCCACATCGAATCCTACTGCTGTCGCCTATGACAGTTGCTGTGCACCTCCAAAGGACAGAGTTTAAAGATTCACGCTGTCTGGGTCACCCAGAGCTGTATAAGAAAGAATCAAGTCAAAAGTGCTATTTAGGGTCAAAGCATAGAGTGTATTCCCCCATGAGTTTGATGTCAGTGTTGTTAAACATTTTTCAAGACAGGAGGTTGCTACAGACCGTTTACTCCCCAATAGCAGTGTACTCTCCGAGGTGAACATGACCCGCTGTCCACAACTTGATTTACATTTTCAGCAAGGTCCACTTATCACTCTTGCAGGGGTGACTGTTGATTTGGGGTAACCTTAACGCAATGCATAGCAGCAATGAGGTTGTTCTGTTGAGATGGTTTTGAAGATGGGCATATGGAGGGGCTGATACATGGTTCATGGGCACTAGCATGGTTTCTACCTCATTGCTTGGGAGACCAGATGAGGAGATTGCGTGACATGAGAGTAGAAGCCTGTCTTCATGTTGGTGTTTATCTTTAGAGTGGTGGACTTAACCAATGTCTTCCCTTTTATGATTGGATCACTTCACTCATCATAATGGTTTCCAGGTCCATCCATGCCATGAAATGTTTCCTTGTTCATCTCTTTTCTTTTTCAATAATTTTATTGGGGACTCTTACAGCTCTTATAGCATTCAATACATCATGTATCAAGCATATTTGTATATATTCTGCCATATTCATTTTCAAATATTTTCTACTTGAGTCCTTGGTATAAGCTCCTCTTTCCCCCTTTTTATGATTTTATTGGGGACTTATACAACTCCCCTCATGATCCATACACACATCAATTGTATACAGGTCACATTTGCACACTTGTTGCCATCATGACTCTCAAAACATCCTCCCTCCACTTAGGACTCCAGTACCAGTTCCCCATATTTCCCTTCTCCCCTCCCCCTCCTCGATGAACCCTTAATAATTTACAAATTGTTATTACTTTTTCATATCGTACACTGTCTTATGTGTCCCTTTACTCACTTCCCTGTTGTCTATGGCCCAGAGAGGAGGTTATATGTAGATCCCTGAAATTGGTTCCCCCTTTCTATCCCACCATCCCTCCACCCTCCCAGTATCACCACTTCCACCACTAGTCCTGAGGGAACATCTATCTTAAATTCCCCATGTTTCCAACTCCAGTGGGTTCATCTCTGTTCTTTAGGGATGCATAGTATTCTATTGTGTGTATGTATCAGAGCTTCTTTATCTATTTTTCTACTGATGTACACTTAGCTGTTTCCATCTTCTTGCTATTGTGAACTAACTGCCCTGCAGTAAACATGAGAGAGCATACATCTGTTTGTGTTCCATTTTCTATTTTTGGGGTATATGCCCAGCAAAGGTATCACTGGATTATATGGTATTTCTATTCTCAGTTGTTTTAGGTGGTGTTGTATTGCTTTCCACAACTGTTGTACATAATTACAAGCATACCAGCAGGGTATAAGAGTGTCTATTTCTCTGCATTCTGTCCAGCACTTGTTGTTTTGTGTTTTGTTTTGAATTGAGCCATCCTTCTGAAGAAATAATAGCTGTTGGAAAATCAAGATTTGGTGATAGGAATGAAGCTAGCGATGGCATAATAGAATTTTGCAAAAACAATCACTTGTTCATAGCAAATAACTTTTTTTCCAACAACACAAAAGGTGACCTTTGGCTTTCTCCCTGAGTGGAAGTCTTGGGCTTCACTGAATGGAATACACAGAAATCAAATTAAATCTGTCATAAAGATCTCTGTAAAAGTTTTTTAAAAAAATTTCAATATTAGCAGCTAACACCAGTTCCAGGCTGACTGTAGAACAAATCAACTGCTCATCAGTATGTAAGTTTAGGATAAAGCTGAAAAGAAAAGTCCAGGACAGTCCAACTACGACCTTGCCTTGATTTTGAGAGCATGTCAAGAACAGATGCATTGAACCCTGACCCCAGAAGATCTGATGGAGGGCACGAAGACCAGCACTCAGGAGGAAAGGAAAAGGCCATGAAAAAAGATAGGAGAGAAAGAAATGATCACAGCGGATATCAGAAGAGAGGATGAAACTTGCTCTTGATTGTAGCGTTGCTAAAGCAAGTGGAAGGTGTGAGGAATCCAAAGAAGTGAGTAGAAAACTTCAAAGGGCAGCTTGAGAAGACAAAGTAAAATATTATAATGAAATGTAGAAAGACCTAGAACAAGAGGAAGGAAGGAACGTGCTCTGTATATCTTAAACTGAAAGAACTGGAAAAAAAAACTTCAAGCATTGAGTTGCAAGATTGATTTTATGGGCAAAATATTATATGATTCGTGGAGAATAAAAAAAATTTTAGTGGAAAAACCACATAGAGTCACCCTCCAAAAAAGAAACTCACATTCCACTTTAGTTCACATTCCACTTTTTTGGGAGTTACCATATGAAGGAGAATCAAAGACACTGAAGCAAGAAGTTTAAGGTACTCTGAAGGCATTAGCTAAAAACAAGATTCCAGGGATTGATGGAATGCCAACTGAAATATTTTTGTAAGCTGACTAAGCACTGGAATCACGTACTAGTCTACACCAGGGCATCAGGAAGGCAGTTACTTGGACAGCTGGCTGGAAGAGATCCCTATTTGTATTCTTTCCAAAGAAAGGTGACCCAACGGAATGCTCAAACCTTAGACTAATATCACATGCCAGTAGATTTGCGAGGGGTCATCCAGCAACAGTTGCAGCAGTCCATTGACAGACGTTCAGGCCTGATTTAGAAGAGGATCGTTTCTAGTATCAGTTGGATCTTGGCTTAAAGCAGGGAACACCAAAAAGATGTCTACTTGTGTTTTATTGAGAGTGTCAAGTCATTCAACTATTTGGATCACAACACACTATGGGTAACTTTGAGAAGAATGGGAATTCCAGAACACCTCATTATGTTCATGTGCATCTTGCACATGGGTCAAGAGGCAGTTGTGGGAACACAACAAGGGAATACTGAATTTAAAGTCAGGAAAGGTGGCCATCAAAGTTGCATCCTCTCACCATACTTGTTCAGTCTGTATGTTGAGCAAGTCATCAGAGAAGCTGGATTATATGAAGAAGAATGTGGCCTCAGGATTAGCGTAAGGCTTATTTACAGCCTGTGATACACAGATGGCACAAACCTGCTTGCTGAAAAGGACTTGAATCACTGGGTAACAAAGATCAAGGATGGCAGTCTTCAGTATGGATTACAACTCAATGTCAAAAAGGACCAAATCTTCATAACTGGGCAAATAGGTCGCATTATGATAAATGGAGAAAAGATTGAACTTGTCAAGAATTTTGTCTTGCGAGGATCCACAGCTACTATTCATGGAAGCAGCAGTCAAGAGATCAAAAGGTGTTTTGCATTTACTCAAGCTGTCACCTAAGTTCTTTTAGAGCATTTTTTGGGGGGCATCACTGCCCTCTGGTGGTGGGAGTAGGAGGCCCAGCCTTTGCTCCTATGGAGCCTGCTGCTGGAATTGAACCTCCATCCCAGTGGGCCGCAGTCCCGCGCACAACCACTACGCCACCAGGGCTCAGCCCTTTATAGAGTCTTGAAAAGCAAGGATGTTACTTTGAGGACTAAGGTGTGATTGGCCCAAGCCATGGTATTCCCCATCGCCTCATATAGGTGTGAGAGTTGGACATTGAGTAAAGAAGACTGAAGAAGAATCAGTGCATTTGAATTGTGGTGCCAGAGAAAGATATTGAAAGTACCATGGGTGGCTAAAAGGCAAATCTAGTTGTCTTGGAAGAAGTATGTCCAGAGTGCTCCTTAGACAGAGGCAAGCAAGGTGAGACTTCATCTTACAGACTTTGGACATGCTGCCAGGAGAGACCAGTTCCTGGAGAAGGCCATCATGCTTGCTAAAGTACAGGGACAGCAAAAGGGGAGAAGACCCTCAAGGAGACAAGATTGACTTTGTGATGCAGCAGTGGGCACATTTTGTGATGCAGCACAGCCCTGAGGACCAGCTAGTGCTTCACCCTGTTGTGCATCCCCATGGGACTCAACCCACGGCACCACCTAACAACAGCAGTTTCATTGTGGTTGGAAGGAGACAGCTCATCACTGTTTTTAATTGCATCACCAGCACTTCCTTATGTGTTTATTAGTCATGTGAGTGCCGTCCCTTGTGAATTGTCTATACATGCCCGCTGCCTGTCTTTCAATTGGATTTGTCTTTCTTACTGAGGTATTGCAGGATTCTGCAGATTTTAGTAATTAGTGCCATGTCCATTATGACATTGTTAAGGTTTTCCACCTTAAATGTGTGGGTTTCCATTTTGCTCTTTCATGAAGTCTTTTGGCATGCACACATGTTTTATTTATGTATTTTATTATTTTTTTTCTAAAGGCTTTATTTTAGTGTTCAGCATGTTTTGGAAGGAGACAGGGCATCCATCCTACTGCTTCCAAGCCCAGAGGAAGAGCTGTACACAGACAGGCACAGTGCCAAAGGCCCACAGGGACGGGAGGACTGCTTTGTCCACCTCTGATCCAGTCATAGCCGCAGGACTTGTCATCCACCTCTCCCTCTGGCTTAAACCTGAGGCTGATTTCTTTCTCTACGCTTTTGACCTACTCATTGCCGTGAATGATGTTCCTGCCAACTTGAATACAGAACTCCCCTCGGATGGTGCCTGACTTAGAATCCACGGGTTGGTCTTTCCCAGCACCTCCCCCCACCTGTCTTCACCACATATTTAGCCCCTCCCAGACCAGGGCCATAATGGGTTCTGCGTTCATGTCCTTTACCAGCCCTGGGAAGAAGGGGCAGTCTCTCAGGTCAGTGTCATGCTGCTTCAGGTGTTCCTTGAAGACCTTAACTAACAAACTTCATGGCTACCAGCTGGAATCCCTTCTGTTCAAAGCGCTTGATGATGTCGCCCATCAGGCTGCGTTGCACACCTTCCAGCTTGATGGTGATGAAGGTGCGATCATGGTTGGTAATGGTGTGAGCCGGGTGGTGGAGGAGTAGGCGGACCCAAGTGTTTTATTTTCAATATAGCCCAGTCATCTCCTTTGTCTTCCACTGTGTGCTTCCTTTATTACACCTGGTAGTCTGTGCATACCCTGAAACAGCGTCCTTGTAGTTGTGCCAGTTTTCTCATTCATGATTCTTATAGGTCTGGGGTTCATATGTAGGTTTCTAATTCATCTTAAATCCATATTGCGGGCTGAGCCCCGGTGGCGTAGTGGTTGTGTGTGGGACTGCGGCCCACTGCCTTGGTGGTTCAAATCCAGCAGCAGCTCTCCAGGAGCAAGGCTGGGCCTCCACTACCACCAGAGGACAGTGATGCCAAACCGCCCCCCCCAATCCATATTGCATAGGGCAAGGTATGGTTATGGTTCCATTATTTTGCAGGTGGAGATGAAATTTTCACATCATCATTTATTGAAGAGGGTATTCCTTTCCCATTTAATGTTTTTTGGGGGGCATGGGGGGAAACCCTTTGTCACAAAAAGCAGGTGCTTATAGTTTGGATGCTTTTATTTCTGGGGATCCTACCCTGTTCCACCAGTCGATGTTTGTATCATTGTACCAGTACCAGGATGATTTTGACGACTGTGACTGTATAGTATGTTTTAAAGTTGGGTTGTGCGGGATTTCTTACTTTCTTCTTTTTGAGAAGGTCTTTGTGTATCCTGGATCTCTTCCCTCTTCATATAAAGTTAGTAATTCATCTTTCCATTTCTTTAAAGAATGAAGCTGGAATTTGAATTGCATTGTATTTGTGGATTGCTTCAGGGAGTATTGACATTTTCATGATACTAAGTCTTCCTAGTCATGAACATGAGATGCTCTTTCATTTGTGTGGGACTCTTTGGGTCCTTGTAATAGTGTTGTGTCCTTTTCTTTGTACCAGTCTTTTGCTCTTTGGTTAGGTTTATTCCTAGGCATTTCATCTTTTGTGTGGGTATGATAAATGAACATGTTTCTTGATACATTTTTCAGAAATCTCTACACTAGCATATAGAAATCCAATTGATTTCTTTCTGTCAATCTTGTATTTTGCTACTTTATCAAATCTCCTCAATTGTTTAATACAGTCTTTTGTGGAGTCCTTGGAGTCTCTCTGTATAAAATCACTAGCTTAGTGTTTCACTTCTTCTTTGCCCCCTTAGTTTCTTTCTGTTGTTTAAATAGTTCTAGCTAAGCCTTCCAGCACAATGTTGATTCAGAGTAAGTGATAGGGCACCCTTGTCTAATTCCCATTTCCAGGGGAAATACTTTCTGTTTCTGCACCCCAAAGATTGTGATATTGGTCAGTGTACTTTTGTATATGGCTTTCTTATGTTGAGGAATTTACCTTACATTCCAACTTTACTGAGTGTTAGTTTCAGAAGTGGGTGTTGGATATTGCCAAGTGCTTTTCATTCATCTAGTGATATGTTCATGTGGTTTTTATTCTTTGTCTTGCTGATGTGGTGGATTTCAGTTATTTTTTTTTGAATGCTGAACTGTCCTTGCATCCCCAATATTAATTCCACTTGGTCATAATGAATAAGTTTTTATATATTGGTTGGATTTTGTTGAGAATTTTTCCATCTATGTTCATATTGGTCTTTGGGAATATTGGTCTTTAGTTTTCTACCTTTGCCTGGTTTTGATATCAGGGTTATGTTTGCTTCATATTATGAGTTTGGAAGCTTGCTGTCCTTTTCTATATCCTGGAATAGTCTGTGCAGAACTGGTGGCAGCTTTTCCCTGAAAATATTTGATAGAATACCCTTGTGAAGTCATCTGGTCTTGGACTTTTCTTGGTTGGAAGTCTCTTGGTAACATCTCTATTTCTTTTTTGTGATGGGTCTTCTACATACATCTGTATTAATTTGGGTATAGTGTTTCTCTAGATATTTGTCTATTTCTTCTAGTTATCAAACTTGCTGGAGTATTAATGTGTTATTATTCTTTCTATTGGATCTATTGTGGTCTCTCCCCTTTCATTTCTAATTTTAGATATTTGCATCTTCTCTTACTTTTCCTTTGCCAGTGGTTTGTCAATTTTTGTTTATCCTTTCAAAAAACCAACTTCTCATTTCTTTATCCCCCACTGTCTTTCTGTTTTCTAGTAAATTTATTTGTGCTCTAATGTTATGGTTTTTTCCTCCTGTTGTTATGTCTTTGCTCTGGTTCTAGTCGTTGGAGTGTTGTGTCCGCTGTTGGTTTTGGACTTGCTTCCTCTTTTTATGTGTCCTTTAATTGCGATAAATCTCTCTCTAGTAGCTGCTTTTGCTGTATCTCAAAGGTTCGGGTGTGATGTGCTATCAGTCAGATGTATCGTCTCCAGGAATTTATTAATGTTATTCCTTATTGGATATATTCTTGCCGTTAGATGCCAATTAGTCATTTCCGACTCCTCATGACCCTGTATAGAACAGAGTGAAGCACAGTTCCACCTCGTGCCCTGCGTACTATTGCTCTTATGTTTGAGCCCACTGAGGCAGCCCTTGTGTCAACCCATGTTGTCAAAAGCCTTCCTCTTTTTGGTTGCTGAACTGCTTTCTCAAGCAGGATGCACTGCTCCAGGGACTGGTCTCTCCTGACAACGTGTCCAAAGCATGTAAGACAAGGGTTCACCATCCTGGCCTCTAAGGACCACTCTAGCACTTCTTCCAAGTCTAATCAGTTTGCCTGTTGGCAGTCCATGGTACTTTGAATAGTCTTCAATATTTCAATGTCCTTTGGCAGTCTACAGTAATTCAAGTGTAACTCTTCTTCTTTGGTCTTCTTTATTCAATGTCCAACTTTTCTCTCTCTCTCTCTCTCTCTCTCTCTCTCTCTCTCTCTCTCTCTCTCTTACCTTTATTGGGGGCTCTTTTATCTCTTATCACAATCCTTCATTCAGTGTGCTAAGCTCATTTGCACATATACTACCATCATCATCAATGTCCAACTTTCAAATGCATATAAGACAATTGAAAATACTATGGCTGGGATCAGGTGCATCTTAGTTCTCAAAGTAAAATCCTTGTTTTTTCCATACTCTAAAAAGGTCTTGTCAAAATGGGTGCATAAGCAATTGTGGTAAAGAAAGTTGATGGTGCCCTGCTCTCAAAAAATAAAGCATCTGGGCTGAGCCCCAGTGGAGTAGTGGTTGAGTGCGGGACTGTAGCCTGCTGGCTTGGTGGTTCAAATCCAGCAGCAGCTCTCTAGGAGCAGGGCTGGGCCTCCCACTCCCACCAGAGGGCAGTGATGCCCAAAAAACAAAAACCAAAAAATATAGCATCTGGGGTCTTAAAGGGTTGAAGTTAAACAAACAGCCATCTAGCTCAGAAGCAACAAGCTGACTTGGAAGAAACACACCAGCCTGTGTGATCATGAGGTATTGATGGAATCAGGAAAAGGCACCAGAAGACCCCAAACAAAACAAAAAAAACCCCACATATTTTTGAGAATGTGGGAGGTCAGAGCAGAGACCACAAATCTATCTGTAGATAATAGATATCCTGTCACAGAAGGGTCACAAGGAAGGGTTGAGTCAGTCAGAGTGCACTCTAGCACCCATGAAACACACTATGTTCCTCTGGTTCTTCCTCACACCCCACTGTTATGAACCCAGTCCTACCTTTCAGTTCTGGCTATAAAGGAGTATGTACAGTGGTACAGACAAGAGCTCACGACATATGGAATCTACGTCAGATAAATACCTTAGGAACAGAAATGGGAGTAGTGATACCAGGAGGAGGAAGGTGAGGGCAGGAAGGGGGAACCGATCACCATGATCAGCACATAACACCCCCCTCCTCCAGGGTGACAGACATCAGAAACAGGGGCAAAAGGAGACAGTGGACAGTCTAAGATATGAGAACAGTAATAATTTTTATCAAGGGGTCATAAGGGTAGTAGGAGGGGAAGGAGAGTAAAAAGAGGAGCTGATACCAAGGGCTCAAATAGAAAGTAAATATTTAGAAAATGGTGATGGTATAGATGTACAAGTATGCTCAATACAATTGATGCATGGAATGTTATGAGTTGCAAGAACCTCCCATAAAATGATAAAGACTGAAAAATAAAATGAAAAAAATTTAAAAAGTCTTGTGCAGTAGATGTACCCATGAGCAGAAGGTTTACCTAATGCAATAGGTAGTTTGAGTTCTTGACTGTTACTTTCGTGATTATGGACCCAAACAAGATGAAATTATTGACAACCTCAAAGTTTTCTTCACTTATCCTGATGTTACCTCATGGTTTAGTTGTGAGAATTTTGTTCTTTTTCACATTGCGTTGTCATCCATAATGAAGGCTGCAATTCTTGATCATCATTCGCAGGTGCTTCCAGTCCTCATTTTCCGCAAGCAAGGTTGTGAATAAGCCTTCCTCCAATGAAATACTGCTTTCTTCTTCGTGTAGTCCAGCTTCTTTGCTCAGCATACAGATCAAACAATTATGTTAAGAATACAAACCTGATCCACACCTTTCCTGACTGTAAACCATGCGCTAGTCCCTTGTTGTGTTCGCACAACTGCCTCTTGATCCATGTACAGATTATGCATGAGTACAATGAAGTCTTCTGGGATTTCCATTCTTCGCAAGACTATCCATAGTTTCTTATGGTCCACATAGTCGAATACTGTGTCAGTCAATAAAACTCAAATAAACGTCTTTTTGGTATTCTCTGCTTTCAACCAAGATCCATCTGACATCAGCAGTGGTAGTTCTTATTCGACACCCTCTTCTGAATATGACTTGAACTTCTCTCAAGTCTCTGTCAACGTACTGCTGCAACCGTTGCTGGATGACCTCCAGCAAATTTTACTTGCATGTGTTATCAATGTTCTTGTCCTAGAGTTTGAGCATTCTGTTGGGTCACCTTTCTTTGGAATGAGTAAAAATATGGGTCTCCTCAAGTTAGTTGGCCACGTAACTGTCTTCCAAATGTCCTGACATAGAATAGTGTTTCCAGTTCTTAATTAGCTTGCAGAAACATTTCAACTGGTATTCCACCAATTCCTGGAGTTTGGTTTTGGTTAAGGTGCTCTCAGTGCACCTCAAACTCCTTGCTTCAGTACTATTGGTTCTTGCTCATATTTCATTCTGAATTGGCTGAATGTCCTCTAGTTATTTTTCATACAGTGATTGTGTTTTTTCCTATTTTTAAAATATGCTATCAAAAATGTTATCTGCACCATTCAATATTTTACCCATAGAATCTTTCAATATTGCAACTGGAGAACTGAATTTTTTCTTGAGCTTTTTTTTTTTTCAGTTTAAGGTATTCTGAGTGCATTAATCCTTTTTGGTTTTCTAGCTCTTGGTCTCTACACATTTCATTGTAATACTCACTATCTTCTCAATTATTTTATTGGGGGCTCATACAGTTCCTATTACAATCCATCCATCCATCCATCCATTATGTCAGGTTCATTTGTATATATGTTGCTGTCATCATTTACAAAATCTTTTCTTTCTACTTGAGCCCTTGGTATCACAGCTCATTTTTCTCCCTCCCATCTCCTCCCTCTCTCATGCATCTTTGGTACTTCATAAGTTATTTTTTTTTCATGTCTTACACTGACCTCTGTCTCCCTTCACCCACTTTTTTGTTGTCCATCCCTGGGAAAATTTTCTGTTAAACTATTTGACTTCACTTCTTCCGTGAACCTTAGCTACTGATGATTAAGAGTGTCACAGTCTTTTCTCCCATCTGCTTTGATCTTTTCTTTCTTTCTTTAATAGGCCATTGCTTTCTATTACCCAGTCATTCATAAATAGTGTGTTTTCAGTCTGTATATGTTTTTTTTAGGTCTTTATTCTTTCTATTGTTGATTTCCAGTTTTATAGCATTGTGATCTGAGAAAGCGGACAGTAGGATCTCAACGTTTTTGAATTTGTTGAAGCTTGCTTTGTGGCCTAACATCTGATTTATTTTAGATTATGTACTGTGTGTGCTGGAGAAGAACGTATACTGTACTATTTTTCAGTGGAGTCTTCTGTGCATACCTAGGAGGTGGAGCTGGTTGATTGTATTGTTTAACTCTGTCATGTCTTTATTGAGTTCTTTTTCAGATAATCTGTTTTTTCTTGAGAGTGGTGTGTTGAAGTCTTCTATGATTGCTGTTGACTGATTTAAAAATTTTTTTCAACTCTGAGAATTTGATAAATGTATTTCAGTTGTCTTTCATTGGGTGCATATATAATTATTAAGGTTATATGTTCCTGTGTATTATTCCTTTAATTTTTATTTAGTGTCCCTTCTTGTCTATCATTATATTATATGCCCTGAAGCCTATTTTATCAGAGGTTAATATTAAAAGACATTTCTGCCTTCTTATGATTGCCATTGGCTTGGTAGATTTTTCACAATCCTCCAATTTTTAGTCAATTTTTGTCTCTTAGTTTAGGATGTGTCTCTTGTAGGCAGAATATAGATAGTTTTTTTCTAGTTTAGTCCTCTAATCTTTGTCTTTTAATTGGGGCATTTAATGCATTCAAATTCAGTGTCATTTTTGATATATGTAGATTTGTTAAGTCATTTTACAGTTTTCATGTTTGGTTTCTTCCCCCTACCCCTTTTTTTGGTGTGTAATTTTATTGTGGTCTGTGGTCCTCCTTTATTACTGTATTGTTTTGAATACTGCTTTCACTGTATTTGGGTTTGGGTGGTGGTGTGCTATGTAATCCTCTCAGGTTTGTGTGCAGCTCTTCTTGAGTCTGTTCACATTGATGTGGTTAATATTCTTGGTAATGCTCTTGCTTTTATGAGTTCCTTTAGTTTTTCTTTGTCTGGAAACACTTTTGTTGAGGGGTAATGTTTGCGGAATACAGGATTCTTGGTTGGCAGTTGGCAGTTTTTATTTATTTATTTTCAGAATTTCATGTGTGCCATGCCATTGTCTTCTTGCCTTCATAAATTCTGCTGAGAAGCCAGAGCGTATCCTTGCAGGTTGTCCTTGTAGGTGACTGCTCTCTACTCTTTAGCTGTTCTCAGCACCTTCTCCGAACAGTGACTGTGATATGGCGTGATGCTTTTCGTTTGGAGTTCAGCCTATTGGAGTGGCTTAACTTCTTGAATAACTAGTTTTTTTCTCCTTTGTGATGTCGAGGAACGTTTCTTCCTTGATCTCTCATACCGTTGTCTCTGTAGATTTTGGTTGCTTGCTTGTTTTTTCTTGCTACGGGATAGCTTGTTACTTCAAGCTCACTGATTCAGTTTTCCTTTTCTTCCAACTTTTTTCTCAGGCTTTTATTTTGTTTCCTCATTCTATTATCTCATTGTTTACCTTCTGATAATCTCTTTTGTTTAAGGGTTTTAATTTTTCAATGTCTTCCATTGTTCTCGTGAGTGTCTCTTACATCTCTTGAGCAAACCTAAACGTTAGTCTTCTGAATTCTGTTTCTGGAGTTCCAGGACCTCTTTGTTAAAGTACTCAGTGAGGATTAGGTGATTTGGGGGTGTTTATTTTTCTTGATGTCTTGAGTTTACTGTGATTGCCTGCTGTTTCCTTAGTGTCATGGTGCAGCTATTAGTGGTATGTGAACTGCTGAATTGGTTAGGGGTACCGTGTTTCCCCAAAAATAACACCAAGTCTTATTTTATTTTTCCTCAAAAAGACACCCATAGGGCTTATTTTCAGGGGATTTTTTTTATAGTACAACCATATACATTTATTCAAATATAGTTAAATAGTTTTCTTCTGGAACATCATCATAATGCTCCAAACCCCGAATTTCATCCTGAATTTCTTGTGACTCTTTTCCTTTAGAACCATGGGCCCCAATCGCTCATGTCGAGCAATAGAGCTCTCATTAAATGAGCAGCTCATTAAATGAGGATCCATGTATCCTGTTTGGAGTGCAATGGTAACACTGTCAGTGATTCAATCCCATGATTTCTTCACCCAAATCATGACCTCTTGCAGAATAGGCCTCACAAAATTTCCATGCTGATGTCTTGTCATTCTATTTTCAATGGAGTATTAATTTCCATCCATAAATGGTCTTTGAACAACTTGTTTATTGCAATATCAAGAATCTTCAGGTAGGTCATGATGGGGCAGATGAGAAGGAATGCCTGTCTTCATCACTGCTTCACAGTGACATGCAGGGTTGTCAGATAGGTTATGCAGTCACACCCATCACTAGGTCTTATTTTCGGGGTAGGGCTTATATTGTGCAAATGCTTAGAAATCCTGCTAGGACTTATTTTATGGGTAGGTGTTATTTTTGGCTAAATATGGTAGTTGGCCTGCTTAGTGATGTAAGAGAATCAAATTAATAGGCTTCATGGAATTATATCTAATGAGCAAAAAGGGAGAGAGAGCAGAACGAGCTAATGGGCACATGTGTAGGGAGAAGGAGAGCTGAAAAAGAGCAGAGACTCACGTGTGGCTTGGGTGTGGGCGCTAAGTTCTTGCAGCATGTATGTGGGTGCATATGTAAGCTCAGGGTGAAGGTGAGCCATTCTTGGGATGGGTGTGCCAGAATCAACAGGTCCATTTTTTGTTTTTTCCCTAGGGAAGGGATGGATATTCTCAGGAGGGTGGAGGTGCACAAAAGAGGAAGTTGTGGAGAACTGGAACCATTAGTAATCAAAATATTGCAATGGAACAGAAGTACAATAGCTGAAGAAGATAAAATAAAGTAAAAAATAACCCTACCTTGTGAGTAAAAATTCCTGCCCCTTTTGTAGTACTATGGTGTACATGTGTGTGACTTGTGGGGAAATGGGGCCCGTGGTGTGGAGGCCACTAGAGAACCAAGCAGGCACAGAGGAAGAAGGGAAAATGACAAAACACGTCGCTTGGTCACTGAGAATGTTGGCACCACGCTGCTCACACGATCTGCTGTCCACACAGGGCCCCCAGAGGCCACCAAGGTCAGCTGTTTGGTTGGCTGCGCTGCCTCTGGAGCTGGGAACTATCATCTGTGGCATGGTTATCGGGGCTCAGAGAAGCAGGTTGTGCCATGTCATGGTAAAGGGGAGCCTGTCTGCAGGACTTACTGTTCTCCTACTTTAAGAAACATTTTTCTGCTTAGCTGTGAAGTTGATTTCCCCACTGTCAGCAAGTGCAGGAGCTCCCACCACTGGAATCTCTCCAGTGAGGGCAGAGGAGATCTTCCTGTGCCTGTTCTCTGCGTCCACACCCTCCTGTCCAGTAGTCATTTTAGAACGTATGCTCCATTGGTATTAATTGTACTCTTTATGTTGTGCTTTGTCGGCACCCGTGACAGCAGTGAATGTCCTCTTGGGTGGCTAACTGCAAGGTCAGTGGTTCAAAACTAACGGCCACTCACCAAGAGGAAGATGCCGCTTTCTGTTCCTGTAAGAAGGTACAGTTTCAGAAATGCACAAGGGCAGTTCTCCTCTTTCTTAAGGGTCATTGCGAGTTGGAATCAGTTCAACAGCAGTGAATTAGAGTTGAGCTCCAATGTGCTACCAAGATGAGTCTCTGTTTGTAAAAGTTCGACTTCTTCCCAAGCAGAAACTCACCCGCCGGCAACGTCAGCTGCTGCATTAATCCAGGTTCCTTCTCACATCTTTGCCATCGGTCGTTCTCCTGGGCCGAGAATGCTCCCGTTCTCACTTTCCTCTGGGTACGTAGTGCTCCTCTTAATTACTAAGTATGGGAAATGCTTTCAATTTCCTTTTTCATGGTGCTTTGTGTGTGTGTAGTAGTTACCTGCCTGTGCCACCTTGTCTCTTGCTTTCCCCATTTAAGATGTTTGCCCCTCTGGGCTAGAGCTCCACAGAGAGAGCTCGTCGGTCAGTAGGTCTCCATGGGGTGAATGTGTTCACGAGGGCAAGTCATGTAGTAGTTTTACAAAGTAACACAAACCTTTATTCAACAAAAACATCAAAGTGTGAAGCTACTGTTTCTGGACCTCCCCCCCACCTACATCTGCACGCTTCTGAAAATGGTGCTCCCATCCATCCATTTAGACCCTGTCAAAATCGCAGTTTTGGCTTCCTGAAAGGAACTCGGACTGTGTTCCTTTTCAATTCTGTCCTTTGCATTTTGGAAACAAAACAACGCGTGAAGGACAAGACCAGGGTTGTAGAGTGCGTAGGATAAGTTTCTCCAATGACGTCCTGCTAGCACAGCCGTGGACAGCCTCTGGGAATGAGCAGGTGCCTTGTCCTGATGACAAAAATAAATTTCCTGGCTTCGATCTCACCGATGACAATTTCATTTTTCTTCAAACGTCTTCCTAGAAAAACTATCAAGATCCTCCCTTGAGCATCTCCAACAAGCAGTCATCCTCAGCCTCTGAGCGGAACCCTCGGACTTGGATTTACTGGCCCCGGAGATCCCTTTGGAGGCCAGTGTTTGGCTTGTGTTTTGAAGGCATTCTAAGAAGCGTCACGGGTACAGTGGGCTGCTAATGGGCAAGGTCAGTGATTCAAAACCACCCGCCACTCCAGAGGAGGAAGTTGGGGCTTTCCACTCCCACAAAGCGCTCCAGTCTCAGGAGCCCATCGGGGCCATGCTACCCTGTCCTCCAGCGCTGCTGTGGGTCAGCAGCCACTGGATGGCAATGAGGTTGGTGTGGGTTTTCCAGCCAGACTCAGACAAGTGTATTACTGATATTACATGGGCAGAAGCCATCAGTCATCAGACATGGACGTTTAGACATGCTTTATTTGGCATTTACATGAGTGGGTATGAACTAGAACCGTAGTAATAATGCTTTCTACGTACTGGTAGGAACAAAGGAACCCCAAGTGGATCCTTTTGCACATCTGAGTCATCTGTGCAGCAGGGTGCTGGTGGGGACGGTGCTGTAGAATCAGTTATTATGGACCTACCATAGAATGAGAAGAAGCACAAGTATTTCTAAGTTTTAGTCACAATTCGCTCCCAAAAAGGTTAAAATGGGAAAAAAGTGTGCATCTTAGATAAAATGTTATTAAGTCCAACATATCTTAAATAGAGCTTAGGTAAAATTGTTTATAAAATATTGGATTAATAGGGAATAGATTTATGTGCATGTATTTATAGGGTTAGTATTAAAGTAGCAAATGGAGCTTGGGCCTCCACTCAAGTACTCCCTCAATATGAGAACACTTTGTTCTATTAAACTGGCATTTTATGAAGCTCACCTTCCTGATACAATCGCGGAAGACAAAATGGGTGCATAAGCAAATGTGGTGTAGAAAGCTGATGGTGCCCGACTATCAAAAGATATAGTGTCTGGGGTCTTCAAGGCTCGAAGGTAAACAAGTGGTCATCTAGCTGAGAAACAACAAAGCTCACTTGGAAGAAGCACACCAGCCTGTGTGATCATGAGGTGTCAAAGGGATCCAGTATCAGGCATCAAAGAACAAAAACTCATATCATTGTAAATGAGGGGGAGTGCAGATTGGGGACCCAAAGCCCATCTGTAGGCAACTGAGTATCCCCTTACAGAAGGGTCTTAGGAGGGAGACGAGCCAATCAGGTTGCAGTGTAGCACTGTTGAAACATACAACTTTCTTCTAGTTTATAAATACTTCCTCCCACCACCCCCAACAATCGTGATCCCAATTCTACCTTACAAATCTGACTAGACCGAGGCTATACACTGGGACAGAGAGTAACTGGAAACACTAGGGGATCCAGGACAGCTGATCCCCTCAGGACCAGAAGTGAGCGTAATAACACCGGAGAATGGAGGGAAGGTGGGGTAGAGAGGGTGAGCTGGTTGTAAGGATGTACATATAACCCCTCCCTGGAGGATAGACAACAGAAGAGTGGGTGAAGGGAAATGTTGGAAAGTGTAAGACATGACAAAATAATAATAATTTATAAATTATCAAGGGTTCATGAGGGGAAGGGAGGGGGGAGGGAGGGAGAAAATGACAAGGTGATACCAAGGGCTCAAGTAGAAAGTAATATTTTCAGAATAATTAGGACAACAAATGTACTAATGTGCTTGCCACAATGAATGCATGTATAGATTGTGATAAGAGTTGTGCAAGCCCCCAATTGAATGATTAAAAATATATTGGATTGAACTAAGATGCTGTAGGCAGTACATGGAGAGGGCTCCTCAGCAGTGAGGGTGACAAGACTGTCTCACATACTTTGGACATGTTAATAAGAGGGACCTGGAAAAGAACAGCACGCTGGGGAAAGTCGAGGTAGTGAAAAAAAGGATTGACACAGAGGCTGCAACAATGGACTCACACAATCAGCTGTGAAGATGGCACAAAATCAGGTCATATCTATACTTTTAAGCATTTTATTGGGGACTCTTACAACAGTCCTTGCATCAATTGTATCAAGCATACTCGTACATATGTTGCCATCATCATTTCTAAAACATTTTCTACTTGAGCCCTTGGTATCAGCTCCCCTTTTTTCTGTTCCCTCCCTTCTCCTCCCACCCTCATGAATCCTTGAACAAGTAAATATTCTTATTGTTATTTTGTATCTTACACTGTTCATTGTCTCCCTTCACCCACCTTTCCTTAATTTGGAGTGGAGACCCTCTGGGGAGATGCTATTTATCCAGTCTTGGGTTTCCCTTTTCTCACTCTTCCCCATCCTTAACCGCCCCCTACCTTCATGATATCACGACTCCCACGATTATCCTTGAGGGGTTTATCTTTCCTGAATTCCATGTGTTGAGAGCTCGTGTCTGTAGCAATGTGTATTCTCTGTTCTAGCCAGATTCGTAAGGCAGAACCGGGCCATTGTAATAGTGACTAGTTGGTGCTATACTACACCTTGGTTGAATCATCCCTTCCTCATACCACTTTTTTTTGGGGGCGGGGGCGGATATCCAGTTATCCACAGATGGACTTTGGGTCTCCACTCCAAACCCCCCTCGTTGCATGGATATAGTTGTTTGTTTTAGATCTTTTAATACTCGATGACTGATTACATCAACACCTCATGATCACGAGGGCTGGTGTGCTTCTCCCTTGTGGGCTTATTTGCTTCCCTGCTGGATGGCTGCTTTTAGACACCGGACGCTATATCCACTCTCTTCACTACATTTGCTTAGGCACCCATTTTGCCTTTAGCAAGCCTGTCGGGAAGGTGAGAATCAGAGTTTCAGGTTATCAGAGCAAAGCGTTCTTATGTTAAGGGAAGCTTGTGATGAGAGTAATAAAGTACTACCTTGCAAGACATGGAACTGCCTTTCAAGATGATGAATGATGATGCAAACAACTCCATCTCAAAAAAAAAAAAAAATGAAAGCGCTACAAGGCCCCGCAGAAATGTTGAGCCAAAGCAAAGAAGTCGACGCGTGGAAGAGAAGCCAACCCAGAGAGTCTGGGGGTCCCTGCTGAGACCTGCTAAGGATGATGTCAGCTGAGCTGCCTATATGAAGCTGGGTGGGGAGACTGAGACTTCAGAGAGCGAGGAACCAAGGAGACATCAACTCCTGCTCGCTCCAACTCTACCCGGGGTGAGTGCACCAAGGAAGGCAAAGTTTAATGGGACTGGGATGCTGAATTAATTGTGTGTTACCCCCATAGTTAATAACTTGAGTGAATTTTAGAATTGTTAGATTGCTTGATGTGTTTGCAGTGAATAAGTCTGAGCATTCGAGAATGTCAAAGGGCGTTAAGTAATTATAGATCGCACCGCTCAGGACAGCTTGAATAGAAGCTCGAAATCTGTTTGCCATCTTAATATTTAGCATATAAATATATGTACATTGGGTTCTATATCTTTCATTATAAATTAATACATTTACATATATACATGCCTATAGCTATACCTCTTTAAATGACTTTTGCCTCCTATTTTGTTCCTCTATCCCACTATCATGCTCACCTTCCATTTGGCTCTCAGAATTTCTTCCCTGATTCATTGCTCTTGAGCTGGTTGTATACACCCTCATCACCATCAATTGTAGATCTCTTTGTGTTCCCATATCTCTGAGTTTGCTGGCTCCCTGCTTTCCCTCCTCACCCCTCCCCTCCCATGTCCTTCATAACTACAGGTCCCACAATTTTCTGCCCCGGATCGTTCATCCTGCCTATCTTATATAAATAGACATAGAGTGAAAGAAAAAGAAAAAACAATAAAACAAACAAAACCAAAACCAGAGAAAACAAACAATAGATAGTTCTAGTTCATTCTGCAGATCCTTGTATATGTTGTCTGATCAAGTCTGATGAGGTGCCAAGCTCTGTCCGGGTCTCTCTCCCCAGGATAGATCTTCAGTGCTGTCCTCTGTATTACCTTCTGGGGAAGGGTCAACATAGCTGGGCTTGGGCCTGGCCCCATCACCCTCTAAGTTTGCTGCTCCGTGCCAGGATCAGGCCATATTTGGTGGTGCTGTGCACAGTGTCACTATGAATCAGTACGGAGCCAAGGGCACCCAACAGCAGCAGCTGCAGCCGCGCGTATAGCAGGCGTTCTCAGGATGCTTGGTCATGTGCCCTGTGAGCCCTTACAGGAAGCAACAGCACTTAAATGAGGCTTCTGTTCCGTTCTGTCTCCTTTGCAATTGTGGTACCCCAAACCCAGCAAGACTCACTGTCACCAGTCAATTTCAACTCACAGGGACCCCATAGGATGGAGCAGAGCGGCCCTGTGGGCTTCCAAGGCCAGAGCTCTTCACGGGAGTGGAAAGCCTCACTTCCACCCACGAATGCCTGGTGGCTACAACCTGCTGAGGTTCGGGTGAGCTGATCAACTCGTCACCCACCACCGCCTCCGCATAGCTCCTGCGTCTGTACGACAAAACATTTGTCTTCTACCTGTGTGCTTTGGTGCAGTTGATTATGTTCACTGAGTTGTAAAAGCATTACGACTACCCATTTCTGAATCATGCCACCACCACTACCACACGATGTGTGTGTCCGTGTGTGTGTCTATCCCCATGGTAAAGCACAGACGCCAAGTTCAGGCACCTACCCATGAGGCATTTCTCTTCTGTCCATCTCTCCTTGCCAGCAGAATACTCACTTCCCATGAAGAAGAATAAAAGGCCAAATGCTCGAGTTCTCTGCTTTCTTTGCACCCCAAACAGGGGCATATATGCTGGTGATAGCCAGTGGATTGAAGGGGTTGTCTATTGAGGGCTTCTGAGGGTTTTTCTGGGTGAAACAGACACACAGAGGGATATTCCTTCCCTGTGTTTTGACGTGGTTGTGTGAAGGCACACGCCTCGGTGGCAGCAGCCTCTCGCAAACATGAGGAGATGCCCACCTGAGGAGAAAGTGAACGTGACAAGGTGGGTGGGGTGAAAGATGCCAGCAACTTGGACTCTCAATGGCATCACCACCCCTGGCATCCCAGACTTTCAGTGATGTAAGACACTAAGTGTGTGCATTGCGCAAGTCACTTTGCATGGGGTGCTCTTAGCTCATAGGGATGAGCACCCTAATTTTCCTCCTGGAAAGAGTGCTCAGCCCAATCCGCCCAATAGACAGGCAGGGGTGAGCTCTCAGTCCCACCAGTGGCCATTACATCTTTTTTCAAGTTGTTTCCTCACTTAGGAGATGGCAAAAGTAACCATAGGGGCTACCTATTGGGTGGTGGTCAAGAGAGAGGCTCTAGTGAGACAATGGGTGTCTAGGCACGTGGCTGGCGCTCGTTAGTGAGGAATTTTAATGATTAGGATCAATCTCAGAATTAGCTGTTGTGGTTCTTGACACACCCACTAGCGTATTGCAGTCCAGGGTGCATTCTACCTGAAGCCATCTAAGCAATCCTGACCCCTTTGAATCTCATTTTACGGAAAAGGAGGACGCTCTAGGCCCCCATATTTCAAAACACATACAAGTGCCCATCTCCCCCCACGTCACTCATTCCCACTCACAGTGGGACACAAGAGAAGGACACGGGTCTGGGTTGAAATGATGTGCTTTTATGGAAAACAAACAAATGAAAATATTCAACAACAAAAGCCCTCCAGTCTCGCCAAGGTCTCAACCAGGGCTCATGAGGCAGGTTCGATGATCGTGTCTGACTGGGGACATTTCTAAAGGTCAGGAAAGTTGAAAGACATTGGCCAAAAAAGAGAACGTTCCGAGAGGGTTGACCTTTGACATGTTGAGTGGAAGTACAGGCGAATCCCCCTTCCGGCCCCTCAGCTCATCACCCTGTTAACGTCTCCTCTTTCTGGTTAACAGAAGATCTTTCTTGAATTCTGCTCACGCACAGTCTCCTCCACAAACCTTTCCCTGGTCTGCAAGCAGCTCCACGGGCCATTCAGGCAAAACCACCCTTCCTCGTGCCCTCTCTTGTCACTTTCTGCCTTACATTCGGGTCTGGGTACATGTCTAACTGCCCTCACTCTCAATAGGGCCGTGTCGATTCCTCGCAGTGTCCGCGCCCCTCCCCATCTGATGTGCAGTGTGCAGCAGGTGTGCCGTGAAGGTGTGCGGAGTTGAACTAACGCTACGTGTGCTACGTTTGCTGTGTCAAATAGCCAGCCTATTCAGAGTCATTACTCGTCACTTGTCCTCCATCCTTCCTCCTCCACGACCTCAGCATGGTCTGACTCAAGGTGGCTCCATGGAGGGAGAGGTTGGAGAGGGGAGGAGAGAAGGCTAAGTTTTCCACGGCTGCTCCAGAAGGCAAGGAGGCGGGAAAGGCAGCTCCCAGGAAAATCCAGGATGGTCGTGCGCGGTGCTGACCAGTTCTTCATTTGGAATCTCATAGGTAAAGCCATCCTTGTAAAAACACTCCCTCCATGAAAACAGCTAGATGCACAGAGAGGCCTGAGGGTTGTCAGGGAACCCGGGGCCAGCAGGCACAGATCTGGAGCCTTTCCTGGGCGTGTGACGGACATGGCCTCTCAAGAGGGTGGCCGGAGATAGAACATCTAGTGGATCGGGTGGCGCTGTAGTGGAACGCTAGCCCTGTGCTGTGTTGAGGTGTCAGGCACGTAGATTGTAGTAAGGCTAAACAACAGGCTGCAGGAAAGGACCTCTCCTGGAAAGAAAGACGGAAGGGTGGGAGGTAGGCTGGGAGAAGTGAGGGTAAAGGGAGGCTCCAGCGGGTTCTGCAGCTCCCATTCCAACAGGTGTCCTGCGCTAGGTCCTGCCTCAGGGCCCTCCCCTTCCTTCTGTTCTCCAAGTGGGGGCCAGCCAAAGCGGCTCGGCTGCAGGGCCATTCAGAAGCGGGGAGGGAACACACGTGCCTGGTTCTCTCTTCCTATCAGGAGTCCCTGGTGCAGACAAGGGAGAGTGTAAGGATACAGGACAGAAAGGGGAAAGTTACAGAGCTGTGGAGAGGTTCAGAGCCCGCCCCCTGCTGTTGACTGGTGGAAGGAGGAGAGTGGAGTCCCAAGTTCACAACTGTGGGCCCATCACCCCCAGAGAGCGCCCAACTCCTAATTAGGGGACCAAGAAAAAATTCCTTCTGGCTCTCCAAGGCGCTCCGTGATTTCAGGAGATCCCTGCACCTCCTCCCTGTAGAGAAGACCTGCAAATGGCCAGGGGATGCTGACCGAAGCCCTGGGGATGGGCCAGGATGCAGCCAAGAGGAAAACTTCTGCGGGCGCCGCCCTTAGGAGAGGGAGTTGGGTCTCAGGGGACTCGAGTTAGCACAGATGTTTCAGTAGAAAAAGGATCCCCAGGAAAAGGGTGGAAGTCCCCCTCCCATCCCTTCTAAATCGCACAGCACTTAGAAAAGTGAAGGTGGGGTGCATCAAAATGTTTCGATGGCGTGGGCTTGCCTGGCATCTCAGACAAGCGCATCTCAGGGTAGGCAGCGTGCCCCATCACACGGGAGAGGGCTGCACTGCGCTTCAGGATAGAGAGCTTACATATATCTTTATATAAATGCACATATATATATTTATAGAGCCTCTGCCTAGAACAGCCGGGCCTGCTTCTTCAGCTCATTCCTCTTCCAGAGGGCCAGCCGGTCAAACTCAGAGATGGTCATGCCGAAGACTTGGTAGAACTCCTCCTGGGACAGGTGGCGCTGAAAGGAGGTGGGAGGGGACAGAGGGAATAGGTGAGCATGGAGATGGCAGCTGGGGGTGGGGTGGGGGGCAGGAGGCAGGGGAGGTCACTCTGTGCTCCTGCTGGGCCCCTGGGCACAGGAAGGCCTGTGATCTCCATTTGCAGAATGAATGGTGGAGAAATGGAGCATGGCCCCGGTGGTCTCTGCAGCTGGTCTGGCTGGAGAAGCCTCACTCTTTGCAGTTCCCTGTTCCCAGGCCTCCCTGGCCTGGCTTCCCCTTTGGTGGAGGCTCATGATGCCCTTGAGCTTCTGGTCCACCCACCTTTCTGCACCCTTGCTCCATGCAAGTTGAGTAATAAAAAAAATTAACTAGGAATGCTACCCTTTCCCCTTTGAGAGGTAAAGGAAGTATCGTCAAGTTTTTAGGGTTCATTTCTCTCTATATGTTAAGATTTTAGGATATATATATACATATACATACATATATATATCCTAACACACATTTTTTCGGACCATAAGATGCACCTGACCATAAGACACACCCAGTTTTTATAGCAGGAAAACAAGAAAAAAATATTCTGAACAAAAATAGTACCAGTATACTAAAATGTTCTGGGGTACCACACTTTCAGACCATAAGATGCATCATCATTTTCCTCCCTCACTTTTGGGGAGAAATGTACATCTTAGGGTCCAGAAAATACAGTAGGTTGCTAACTACAAGGTTCAAGACTACAAAGTTCAAGACTGCTGTCTTTTCTCATCAAGACTTACAGTCTCAGAAACCCACGGGGGTAGTTCGACCCTGCCTTCCAGGGTCACTGTGAGTGGACCCTGCCTCACTCCTCACTCGCTGCCCTTTAGCCAGGCCATGAACCCATGACCGTTGAAATGGGATTTCCTAGGGCTTCCTTTCAATACCCGCTCTGAACAGCACCCACAATCCCTGGCGGCATTTCTGTTAGGCTCAATCATTTATAAACGCTGTGTCTCTTCCACTTTCTTTTTCTCAGCGAACCCTTTCTACTACTGTGGAAACCTATCTCAGTTGAAGGGGAGAACACCATGGGCAGAGAATTAAAGTGACGGACTTGTCCGTGAGGGAGAGAGGGCGAGTGCGTGGGGTGGTGGGCAGCAGAACAGGTAAGCTTGCCCCCGTTTTGAGGGGCTTGCCCCGTTTTGAGGCACCGTTTTGAGACAACATCTTTTTACGTCGAGAAGTGGCAGCAACACAGAGAGTTAGAGAAACAGCACAAGGTACCCCCATGCCCAGTCGTTATCAAGAGCGCGCCTTGACAGGGGCGTCTGAGGAGGACTTGACAGTCGTGTGGGGCTGAGTTTTCCGCGCATGGCTCCGTTTATCTCCTTCCTGTTTTCTTCTGCTGATGCATTTTAAAGGAAGCCCTGGGGGCGCAGCGGCTAAGCGCCTGTCTGCAGGCTGTGAGGGTGACAGCGGGACCCCCTGCAGGGGCTCTGCAGGAGGGGACCTGCTTGTGCGGGAAGCCCTGGGGGCGTCCTTCCTCCCCGGCACCTGGGGCGGGCGCCGGTGGAAATGCACCTGACGGCAGGTGACAGTTACAGGCACCGCATGAGTCCACCCCACTGCCAAACGCAGCTCTAAAGCATACCCCCCCACCCTCCCCACCCAGTTCTTGGCGGTGTCTCCGCCTCCCTTCCTCTAACCCGTGTGGACAGCAAAAGGCCCCGCTGGTCCTCCGATGACCTTTCTATGTGCTGGCTTCTCTGGCGAAGGATTCTGGGAGCCCCTGCACATTTGGTTGTCTCCATCAGGGTCTGGGGCGCCGCCTGTTCCTGCCTGCTGGGGGCCTGACCCATCGGTTCTCCTCTCACTGAGACAGCCCTTCCACCGCTCTCCGCTCTCCGCGGGGCTGCTCCTCTCTGCCCTGATAGTAAAGGCGGAGGGAGACTGTCACCCACGAGGCCAGCGCCACCCAGTCTCGACTCGCTCACGGACAGGGTGGAGCAGCCCCGTGGGTTTTGGAGACTCCTCCTCGCCGGCGAGGAGGAAGGTTTGTCTTTCTCCCACGGAGCAGCTGGCAGTTTTGACCCGCTGACCTTGTGGTTGGCAGCCCAAGGAGCTCCACCAACAGGGCTCCTGAGGGAAACCTTAACAGAGTCTCATTTGGTCTTTTGGGGGGTGGAGGGGGGGTAAAGAGCTGTTGGTGGTCACTACAGACGCTTTCTCTGGATTTCTCTCATGTGCCCTAAAAGCTGTAGGCTTTTTTTGTTTTTTTAAACACACGAGGCTTGACATAAGAGAGTGGGAGACGAGGTCTCGGGCACCTGGTGGCACAACGGGTTAGTGCACGGCTGCCAATAGGAATGTTGGTGGAAACCCAACCAGCAGCTCCTGAGAGAAAACGCTCGGCTGCCTGCTCCTGGGCAGTGGGACTGAATTTGATGGCACCCGACAACCGTGGACTTTGCTTCCTGAGTCCCGACTGCCACCTGTAAACATCAGGGTTCAGACCCACCTGCCATACCCCAGGCGCAAAGATCCGGTGGTGGGGTCCTGTGAGTGACAGCCCAGAAACCCTGGGGGCAGCCCTCCTCTATCCAGAGGGTCACCTGAGCCAGGATGGGCCCCGGGGTTTGGTCAAAGCCACAGCACACCCAGTGTCCAGTCTGGTTGTGCAGGAGAGGACAGGGGGGTAGCGTACGAAGACCCTTCCTATGCCTTGACAAGCCAGCTGGTGTCTCCTTCCTCCTCCCGCCCACCGCACATGCAGCCAGGTGCCCGTGTGAAGACTAAGAGCACAGGCACAGCTGCACGGCGGACCTGGTCAACCACTTCCTCTCCCGGAGCCTCCATTTCTTCTTTTTCAGCAAAGCCAGAGCACTCCCATTCCTGCCTCCTGGACATGCGGCGTGAGATGGCGCAGTCCGGGTGCTCAGCCCAGAGGCTGGAGTGCAGTGTTTGTGCCGTCAAGAGTCCCTGTCGCTGCTGTCATCATCTTTTCACATGTCTGACCCCCCTCCCCCCACCGCCCGGCACATCGCCTCTCTGCTAGGAACTTGCAATGGCTCCTCATTTTGCTCAGGCGGGAGCCAGAGGCCCTGCAGCAGCTCAGGGCTCCAGAACTATCCTGCCTCCTCCATTCTCCGCTGTGCTCATCCCTGGGACACACCGGGCATGCTGGTTGCTGCTTGGCCCCGCTGTCCCGTATGCCTCGATGACATCAGAACCCAAACCGGTTGCCAACGAGCGGATTCTGAGTCACGGAGAACCCACGTGTGTCAGATATAACGGAGCGTGACAACTCCTGCCTCCACCCAACTCCCAAGCCCCTCCCTCTACTCTCCTTTTCCTTAGCACTCATTACCACCCGCCGTGCCACAGCCTTTATCTCCGTGCCAGCTAACGAAAGGATGCCCACTGCCAGAGGCAGCGTCCGCTGTCTATTCTGTAAGCACCTCTAACACCGTAGCTATAGACACTGTATCCTAGGTGCCTCTAACCAAACTCACTGCTGTTGAGGCAAGTCTGCCTCATAGCGACTCTTGGGGCAGATTAGAGCCGCCCCTCTGCATTTCCGGGCTGTAAATCTTGAGGGGAGCAGGAAGCCTCATCTACCTCTTGAGAAGTGAATGGTGGGTTTGAACTTCTGACCTTGTGGTTGGCAGCCCCATGTGAAATGTGCTATGCCATCAGGGCTCCTAGTACCTGCAACAGTATCTGACACACATAATATATCCTAAGCACCTATAGGGAGCCCTGCTGACTTAGTGATTGCCTTAGGGCTGTGGACCACAAGGTCAACGGCTCGAGACCACCAGTGCTTCCGTGGGAGAAAGGTGAGGCTTTCTATTCCCATAAAGAATGACAGTCTCAGAAACCTACAGGGGCAATTCTACTCTGTTCTGCAAGGTGATTATGGGTTAGAATCGACTGATGACAGTGAGTTATGTGTGAATACCTACAGCAGCAGCTGGTATACAGGTGTTCCAACAAATATTTGTTGGATGACTGTCCGTCTGTATCCTGAATTTCCTGAGGACAGATTGAGGGTCTCCCGTCCTCAGGCTCCTCCCGAAAGGGGCACAGCGAGCTAGGGCAGTGCCTCTATCTAGCTCAGTAGCACCAGCTCTGGTCACACATGAAGGTCCCTGGAACTTTAAAAATATCCGATGCCTGTCTTGCCCTGCTAGATTGTGATTGAACTGGCCTGGGCTGATTCCAGCGTGGGTGTTTGTAAGAAGCTCCCTGGGAGATTCCAGCACTTCTGGGTGTCCGGA
>PVJH01020762.1:0-40132 GCA_004026705.1 Nesogale talazaci | reverse complement strand
ACGCTTCCTGCAAATAATGGAGTCGTATCTTGCTTGGGAGTCATCTTAGACCACTCTCTATCTGATCGGTCACCTACCCCCTTCCTGACCTGCCCTTTAAGACCCTTCGTCCCCAGGGCCATAGCTTCGTCAGCCCCTCTGTGGACTGTGGACCAAACCTGCTGTTGATAACTTTGTCGCTAAGCTGTTCTATGTCTAAGCACTTCATGTCCTCTCCGGGTAATTTTGCTGAACCACAAATCTAATGATACAGTGAACCTATTTGAAATCGTCAAGAGCTCACCATTGCCTTTAGGATGGTGGCCATTGCTCTGAGCAGGATGTCCAGGCTGTGGACCCAAATCACCTCACTCAGGAGTCCTAGAGGGATGGTGCGGTAAGCCGCTGGCTGCTGACAGCAGGGTGGGCAGTTCAAATCGACCAGCCATTCTGCAGGAGAAAGATGAGGGCGCCTGCTCCCAGAAAGCTGTGGTCTTGGGGACCCCAAGAACCAGCTCGACTGTAGCATGTTGGGCTCCCATGAGTCAGAATCCACCCAGCAGCAGAGAATTTAGTTTTGAGGTTTTTAGTCACATCTGTCAAGGAGTCGTGGTGATACTCTGGGAGACCTATTCATCAGACTAGGCCCCCTCCCAGGTTATACTCTGGGAGACTGCTCATCAGAAGGTTGGTGGTTCAAACATCCCAGCTGCTCCGAGGGAAGAAGATGAGGCTGTCTGGTCCTGTCAGGATGAAGGGTCTCAGAACCCCTCTCTGGGGTCTCCCTGAGTCAGAGTGGACTCAATGGCAGTGAGTTTGGCTTGAAATCACATCTCTTTTCTTAGTTCTTTGTTTGCTGTTTCTAACTATCATCCTTACCGCCTACACATGGCTACCAAAATTTGTTCCTCCAGGACATACGCTCAATGCCCCCAGGATGTCTCCCAAGAATATCTTTCTGCTCTTTCACTGGGCTACCTCCTATCTGTCCTGCAAGACTCAACTCTCACCTCACCCATTCTCAGAGTGAAGCGGGTTCCCTCCTCCATTCTCTTCCGGCACTGTCAATGTTCCTCCTGTCAAATGGGCCATAAGGTGCTGCGATTATAAGTGATCTTATCTGTCTGCCTTAGTGGGCTGTAGGTAAGCTCCTGGAAAGTTCTCCAAACCGGAACCAAGCCCATTGCCCTCTCTCTTTGACTCCTGGGTACAACAGAATGAAACATCCCCTGGTCCTGCGTCATGGAGCCCATGGTTGCAGCCAGTGTGTCCCTCCTGGATGTTGAAGGCCTTCCTCTTTTTCAGGCACCCATTACTTCACCAAACATACTGTCCTTTTCCAAGTGCTGGCCCCTCCTGATACCATATCCAAAGTGTGTGAGACAGTTTCTTCCGGTGATACTTCCTCCACGACCAACTTGTTTGTTCTTCTGGTAGTCTCTGGTGCTTTCAATATCCTTTTTCAACATCATAATTCTAATGCATCTATTCTTCTGTGGTCTTCCTTATTCGTGATCTGGTTTCCAGGTGCATATGAGGCCATTGAAAATACCATCGCTTAGGCCAAGGGGACCTTCGTTCTCAAAATGTCATCTCTGCTCTTTAACACTTTCAATCAGGCATCTTCAAACTACGGCCCTCGGGCCACATGCAGCCCACAGAGGACATTTATCCAGCCATCGCTGCCTGTCCTGCTTAGCAGCCGACTCATCCCAGGCTCACAGTGAATTTGTTCATAGTTAAGGTTGTTTTTTTGTTTTTGTTTTTTTTGTTTTTTAGGCATCATTGCCCTGGTGGTGGGAGTAGGAGGCCCAGCCTTTGCTCCTGTGAGTGGGAATTGAACCTCCAGTGGGCCACAGTCCCGTGCACAAACCACTACGCCACCGGGGCTCAGCCCTGAGTTGTTTTGTTTTTTTTTTTTAACTATAGTCCAGCCCTCCAACAGCCTGAGGGACAGTGAACTAGCCCCCTGTTTAAAAAGTTTGAGGGCCCCTGCTTTAAATAGACCTATGGACTGAGTGACCCTTTAAACAGGCCTATGCGCTGGGCGACCCTGCTGGCATCCGAAGTAGCAGTGGCATAGCTTTCAGTCTCACCGCCACACCCAAGTCACCCCAGTGCAACAGGCTGTCTGGCAGATGAGTGGTGGTGCCCGGTTTCCGGTGACCCTCGATCGGATTTCCATGATGGACTCTTCAGGGGAATGGACAGCGTTTTTCTTTTCCTTCAGAGAGACTGGTGGATTTGAACCACTGGCCTGAGTTATCCGCCCAGCGCCTCACCCCTAGTGCCCCAAGGGCGCCTTCCTCAAAGGATAGCCCTTTCCCTTTGCTGTCGAGCGACGCCACCATTACACGTGGCCGTGCAGTCTCTAGAAAACTCTGCTCCGCAGTCACGTGCGGAGGCCAGTCAAAGCGAGCAAAGGTCCTGCCCATGAAGGGTTCGTGAGAACCCCCAGGGCTCCGCAGCCCACCCTCGGAGAGCTTCTGGTCTAGGGCGAGTGATAAAGAACCAAGCGCGCCAGCCCCCCCCCCCCCCCCCCCCCCCGCGTCCTGTCATTTACATGCACACGAATACGTGTGTTTTACCTATCCGTTGACATGGTACGTGTGTGCAGATGACCCTCCACCCTGACCTGCGTTCCGATGCTTCTCAACCTGTAAGGCTACGAACCTCGAAGGAAGCTCCAGTTTGCATCCGGGGAGCATCCGGTCGGTGTGAACCGCAGACCTAGCAGTTAGCAGTGCAGGGCTTACCAAACAGTGCCGCCAGGGCTGGTGAAGTAAGAAGAATTAGTAAATAACATATAGCCACACCCATGCCTCGGACTGTCGGACAGACGTGCCTCTGAGCCTGGCCCCAAAGGGAGGCTGGTAGCACGGGCTGCACCGAAGGGCACTGCTCCCTCTCGGCCCCGCGGTGCCCCGAGCGGGAGCCTGGGGCGGGTAGTGGATGGGAAATGCAGCCCCTCGGTGGAGAACCCAGGAGAACCCCTGGGCTGGCGGTGTTAGTGGCTCGAGGGACACAAGCGAAGGCGAGGGGCTCCCGCCTGAGGTGCTGTGTGTCTCCGCTGCAGAGCTCCAACGGCCCGGTGAAGAAGTCCATGCGGGAGAAGGCGGTGGAGAGACGGAGCGTGAACAAGGAGCACAACAGCAACTTCAAAGCCGGCTACATCCCCATCGACGAGGACCGTCTCCACCGGACGGGGCTGAGGGGCCGCAAGGGCAGTCTGGCCATCTGCGTCCTCGTCCTCCTGTTGGTCCTGGCTGTGATCAATCTAACGGTAAGAAAGCGGCACAGAGTGCCCCTCCTAAGTTGCCGCAGTGATGGTCACCGGGCGTAGCAAATTCCCTGTTTCTGCCGTCTCTCTCCTTACCATCACGTTTTCTGCTTGCTGATATTCGTACACACGTACCCATACAAACTCTCTGAAGTGTGAGGCGTGCCTGTGTCAAACTCTCTGAAAACTCACAGGGCCCTGGAGTCGGTGCAGGGGCCCTGATGATGTCAGTGTTTGCCAGAATAGAAAGCCTAGTCTTTCTCCCTCTGAGTTGCTGGTGCTTTCAAACTTTCCGCCCTCTGGATGGCAGCCACCAGGGCGTGTGTGTGTGTCTTTGTTTTTGTTGATAATCATCCTCATAAAAAGCCAACATGCTCACCATCACTGAATCCACAAGACCTTCCACTCACAGGCCTGTGATCGTCCTGCATTTGGCACCATTGCATGTGTTTCATGAGTCTGAAGAGGACTTCGTCGGTTGGCATCAGACATATGGGCTAGTATCAGACTTATGGATACGATCTGGACTGGGCTGAGATGTTTTCTCCATATTTAATTGCTCTTGTATATATATAGAACCCTTTCCTACACACACACACAACCGATGCGCTGCTATTCCACGTAGCCCTGTAATTGGAAATAAATGCTCATTGGCTCCTCCAGATAAGAGGCGTGCCTTCCTTGCAGGCACCTTAGATAATTGGTTGCTCCCCCCCTTCCCCCACAGAGAAAACGCTCCAACTTCCATCCAACTTGTCTCCCACTTTGTCTTGGCCCTTCAGCTCAGTTTTCAAATGCTGCAGCGAGGAGGAGTTATCCTTTGTAGCCTCAACTCCCTGCTGGAGAAGGATGAAAGGCTCCAGTAGAGGAAGTGCAAAGCAGGGCTGGGAACAGGAGGTCGGGGGCCCTGGGGGCCCGTGACTCCCTCAGCAGCTGTTGCCTCACACCCCACCAAAGAGAAGCAGTTCCAGCCTTTAAATGTTTGACCAGGGTGCAGCCGACGTTATAAATATCCAAATGGCTCCTGGCAGCAAAAAGGTCCCCACCCCTGCTCTAAAGTGGGAGAGGGGTCAGGGAGAGGGGAATCTCACACATTACCTCTTCCTCAAAGTTTGAAAGAGGAAGGCTTTTTCATCCAAGGTTGTGACTAGCAGAGGGTGAAATATGAAGCCCCCCGGCATGTGCGTAGCTCTTTCCTGGGGAAATGACTGCTAACATATTTTCCCATAGCTGGTCAAGAAACTGGTCTGCAGAATCTCTGAAATGATCCAGCTTAGTTAATTTCGACTTCTCAGTAGGCATCTATGCTGTTCCCCGCTTGCTCGGCTCTCCAAACCCACTAGGCACCAGCTCCATGGGAGAGGGATGTGGCCGTCTGCACCACAAGGACTCAGAATCTTGGAAACCCTAGCCACTGGCCCTGCGAGGTAGAACCCACTTGATGGCAGTGGGGTTGGTTTTTACAAGATAACTCGCAAAAATGAGTCCTGGTGGTTCAATGGTCATGACCCGGGCTGCTGCCCGGAAGGCCAACTGTTCAAACACACCGGCCACCCTGTCGGAGAAGACACCAGATGAATTGTTTCTGCAAAGATGATAGTCTCGGGATAGTTCTCATCTGGTCTGTGCAGTCACTGTCAGTTGGATTCAGCTTGATGGCGCCCAGCAATAGTCCTCTGAAGCCAAGCCTTTGCACGGTACACATGTCAAGCACATGAGTCTAATTCCACTGGGAAGGGAGGCGGTGCCGTTCATTTCACACATAGCTTTGCAAGGTACCCATATTCCGTATTCACTTTGTCTTATGATTGTGTGGGGGCCTTCTTGTCTTAATGGAGAACAAAGCGAAGGTATAGCAATTTGCAGGTGATAACTTTGATAAAAATGAATAGGTTTTGTGCGTACCTGGAAAGCTAACCAGCACGTCCACGTTGCGGAGGAAGCATTCTGGGGAGCCTAGAATCCTTTGGGCAGTGACGCTGCCTCTTCAGTGTGGGCACCTTTCCTTTCTAGATCACCCTTATTATCTGGGCTGTGATTCGCATTGGGCCAAACGGCTGTGACAGCTTGGAGTTTCACGACAGTGGCCTGCTCCGATTCAAGCAAGTCTCGGACATGGGAGTTATCCACCCTCTCTACAAGAGCACCGTGGGAGGAAGGCGGAATGAAAACTTGGTCATCACTGGCAACAACCAGCCTGTAAGTGCCCGCATGACATGAGACAGAGTGCAAGTGGGGGAGAAATCGCAATCACGGGAACCCCAGATAGTGTCTCGATGACTTAGAAGGAATGTGACGGCCATGGGTCCGATGTATTTTTATCTGAAATATAAGAGTTGGTTTTTCAGAAATGGCTCTTTTCCTGGGGAGAAAATGGATTAAAAAACAGAACACTGAAGAATATAGTGGGAACGGTCCGCTGTTCAAGCTCGCTCTGAACGGTCTGGAGTTTGTTCGAGGGTGGCATGTTCTACGACATGTGTAACTTTGGATAAGAAGATGCTGTCATTTACTCCTCTTTCCTTCATTCTAAAACACCAGTTGTCTGGAGCCAGCTCCTATGTGTGACACCCCCCCCTCCACAGACACACACACACACACACACACACACACACACACACACACACACTACCCCCGGTCCCCGGAAGAACCACAGGTGCTTCCCAGGATTCCAGAGACCAAGCTTTTTAGAACTGATCTCCAGGCACTTGGGTGGGCTCGACCCTCCATCATCCCTTCAGTTAGCAGCCAAGGACCTTACCCCTTTGTGCCCACCCCACCCCCCGGACTCCGCCTTCACGGCTGTAACTCAGACCTCAAGCAGCCATGCCAGTCAGAGTCGCACCGCCCCAAACGCTGTAAATGGCAGCACGCCGTCTCAGCTCTCCCAGCCACAGCAGCTGGTGGGTAGCGGCCAGCAGTCAGCAGCCCAGCGCTTAGCCAGCCATACCACCAGGGCTTCTTGCCTTCATATTCAGAAGCCATCTGTCAAGCACCACCCCAAGTAGAAAACCTCATGTCTTCTGGGAGTCTGGCCAGTCTGGCCGTGGGCGTCCCACGCTCAAGTGGCTGTGAGAACATAGCAGTGGAAGCACGAGGAAGCAGTTGGTCTTAGAGCCGGGGCAGTGTGTCCTGTTGTAGCAGGGTAGCAAGCGGGCAGATAAGCTTTCATTTTCAAGAGCTCCTGTCCCGAGAGCAGGGAGGGGACAGAGAGGATGTTATTGATGAGGGCGGGGACGTTGTGCAAACACCCTCTTGTCTACAGGCAGTCCCCGGACAATGAACAAATTCTGTTCCTAAGTCTGTTTTTAAAGGGGTCAGATAGCGCTTGTTCCTAGCGTCAGTCAAATATTTATCTTAGTATATAATGTATGAATAAAGATTACCTTTCTACTCCCTTCCCAAAAAAGGGACATTTCCCATAAACATCTGCAGCATAGTACCATAATGACAGCATTTTGATGCATGCAGCAGAGCAGCGCCCGTTGTTACAACCAACCATGGCGCGGACCCCCAATTCTTGTGTGACGGCGGTTGGAGGGGGCGTGGTGGGATATGTTTGGGCACGTGATGGTGCTCAATGGGTTTTGAGATTGAACTATTGGCATAGAGGGTCTTATGACGTTCTCCCTAAGTTTGGGGCGCAGTATTCTTTGGAGACATCCTCATGATGCAGTCTTTTCTCTGAAGATCGTTTTTCAGCAAGGAACAACGAAACTCAGCGTGGAAAAGAACAAGACCACCATCACTAGCGACATTGGCATGCAGTTTTTTGACCCACGGACTCAAAACATTTTATTCAGCACAGACTATGAAACGCATGAATTTCATTTGCCAAGTGGAGTGAAAAGTCTGAATGTCCAAAGAGCTTCTACGGAAAGGGTATGATGTATTGTCTTTGCCGGGAGTACGAAGGCTTGAAGATTATTGTCCAAAGCCATGTGCTGGGAGGGGGGTTTTAGTGCCCTGGGGATAGGGGTAATAAAAGAGTATGCCCCAGAAGAATGGAAGAGACCCAGCTTGTGTGAGCACTGGCAAGCCAGTTTCTTTCTCCATTCCCATATCTCCCAGGTGGTTTCAAAAATGTTGTGGGAATTTTTCATTATCTTTTCATTCCATTTCTACAAGCTTTTTAAGGCACCCTCTGACAAACCATAAGCAATCAGTATTTGTTCCCCATTGTTGAAATTCTTATTTATCTCTGAGAATAATTCTCCTATGTATTTAAAGACCCTTTTTAAAGGGGGGGAGGGGATGCTTTAGTTTCTTTCTTTCTTTTTTTTACATCTCAGATTACCAGCAATGCCACTAGTGATTTAAACATCAAGGTTGATGGACGGGCCATTGTGCGTGGGAATGAAGGCGTTTTCATCATGGGCAAAACCATCGAATTCCACATGGGTGGCGACATGGAGTTAAAGGCTGTAAGTATACATATGTCATTCTCTATGAAGCGTCGAAGAGAAGTCCATGCCTGCCACTATGGCACTACATGATGGACATGGACGTGAACCCACACAGTGCCACGGTACATTGCAGGCCGCCAGGGCTCCTCCAACTGGAGCCTGGGGGCTCATAAATAAGGAGTTTCATAATTGGGAGAAAGCGAACACCTTCACATTCATGAGCGGCCTTTCTCCTAAGGTGGATAATTTCATCTTTCCAAAATAAAGATGAGCACAGAAGAGATGTCAATCATCTCGGCTTTGTTTCGTTTAACTCCTAAGCCAGTCCATCTGTTTTATCAGGCACTGAGGACTTTCAAGGTAATTTTAACAAATAGCTGAGAAAGAGATGGTGTCGCAAGTTGGTGGACATACATGATGGACCAGACAGGCGGAGCGGTCACTTTGGGGTGTTGGCGCTGGTGTGGGGCGGGGATGGAGGGTCACAGTATTGCCCTTTCCCACTGCCTTGTTCTCTTGCACCTTTCCGACCTGCGGAAGTGAATAACTGCTCTCCTCCTCCTCTTCCTCCTCTTCTTGCTCCCCCTTCCTCCTTCTCCTACCCCCGACCAGGAAAACAGCATCATCCTGAACGGCACGGTGATGGTCAGCACAACCCGGCTGCCCAGCTCCTCCGCTGCAGACCCCCTCAGGAACGGCGACTGGGTGCGCTACAAGCTCTGCATGTGTGCCGACGGGACTCTCTTCAAAGTGCAAGTCACGGGCCAGAACATGGGCTGCCAAGTCTCAGACAACCCCTGTGGGAACACTCACTAGAGGGACCCCACGGCCCGTCCACCCGTTCAGCCCTGGTCGCGGTTTTGCTCCATCGGGTCTGCATGCGAGTCACCGTGGGTTTTTTACAACCCCCCCCCCCCCGCCCCGAGTTTGTGCTAACTCCTTGTCTTATCTGCATCACTCCACTGGACCCGTGGCGTAATCTCCATACTCACAGCCTCCCGAGAGCTTAAACGCTCACACGTGTTCTTACATTGCCATGATAGGCCAAGGGTCTGCGTCCCTCCGCCGCCCCAAATGAGAAAGAGGAGACAATCTGCCTCTTGAAAGCTGCCAGTCTTGGGGGGGGGGGGGACCTGGTGGGGGAGGGGACAGTTCACCCCTGCCCTGTAGGGTCCCCCCGTGAGTCGGGAATTGACGTGGCGCCAAGGTTTTCAGTAGACATAATGATGAGAAGAATGTCCAGACGTGAGCATGCATCCGTTAAAGAGATGACCTTGAAGACAGCCCTGGTCTCGGTTGAAAAGATACCGGGGCTTGGCCACAGGTTAGACTCCCCATCACAAGGAGACTTGCAGCCGCTCTCATGGGGCTTTTAGGAAGGCACGCTGTCCAGAAGTGTTACAGGCTGCCTTTGGACTTCTCAGAGGAAAGGCCCATTTTCAGTGCACTCACCTCGAGCCATAGTCCCCTACACACACACACACACACACACACACACACACACACACACACAGTGACCTCAGAGTTCTCCACAGGCAGGGTGTTATGGACAGAGTAGGTTCCTTGGAAATAGGAACTATCAAGTGCCCATGATGTGGTGCACATGGAAACCCACACAAACCCACCTCTAATTCCTAAGTTACCATCAGAAGAGCTGCCAGGGCTGAGCATCTACAACATCCTCGGTGGGGCCTGGGGAATAGCCACGGCCACCATGGTTCTGCACCCGTGTCCCGGTGTTTCCCATCAGAAGCCCGAGGAGCACAGAAAGTCACTGGCATCGTGGCGTGATTCCAACAGAGGGTGCCTGGTTCCAGACAGCTTGTTCTTTTCACGGTCTACTTTGGGCTCTTCATCACCTAAAGGTCCAGAATGAGCCAGAAAGATGACCTCAAACTGTCTTAAGCTGAACAGAACAGAGCAAAACAAGTGTGCGGACTCACGCTCACAAGAACCAAACCCGGGCCAGGCACGGAGTGACCGATCACTGCCACCTGTCCCGTGATCGTAGGTCCGTTCCCACATATTCTATGCTAGAGAGGCCTCGGCTTCCCAACGAGGGGGTTGGGGCACTGGAGTTCCCAGAATGAGTAATGGGTATGTCAAGCTGTCCATGCCATTAGTGGGAATCCCAGGGGCCAGATGCCCAGAGCAAGCCTTGCTGCTCAGGAATAGCCTGGCAGGCTTCGTCTGCGGTGCCATCCAAACCTTAGCTTTTTCAGTGGGTGCCATGCTGTGGACGCACTGGTGCTAATAATCTAGGTGATATTACCTGGCTCAGTAATTTTTTTAAGGATGGGAATTTACCTCTGCTCTTAGCATCACTTTCATGCGGTAATTAGGTACAACTCTCCACCCCGTGATTTTCAATGTGTTTCTTGTTTGCCTTGAAAGAAACTCTGGTATTTACTGTCACCACCTACACTGCATCGGCAACAGCGACCCTACAGTAGTTTGCTCTGAGGCCTAACTCAGTGCTGAATCATAGCCACCTCCCTGTGGGTTTCCGAGACCATCACTCTGTACAGGAGTGCACAGTCCTGTTGTCCTCCTGCAGAGTTGCTGGTGATTTTCCTTCCTGCTCATTTACCAGCTGTCTCATTATCTGACACTTCACAGTTACAGCAGTGGTAAATATATATGGGTGTGTGTCAGCACGTATAGCCACTGTTCCATGCATTAACCACACGCACCTGGCAGTAGCGAACACTGAGGCGAGTGGTGAGACGAACGCTGGCTGTGCTGGTGAAGGCTCTCCATCACCTTAGCTGGGCCATGACTCAAAGTGCATTGGCATTCATGTAAGGAGTAACCATCTTTCATTCTATGCTCCGAAGTGGCCACCCGCCAATTTGTGTAGCAGCGATGTTCGCATCACGAGCAGGTACCCAGCACCTAACCATGTCTCTAAGTGAGGCGCGGGTGTCTGGCAGTAATCTATCCCGGTCACTTTGAACTGTGAGGATAGGAAAGCACTCATAAAGCTGCTGACATTGAACATTGTTCTAGTTCTCTCCGACAGAAAAATCAAGTTCCTCAGAGACTGTCGAGAAGTCACTAAATGTGACCAAAATGTGGATTGCCTGCCCACCTCACACCGAGAGTGTGGTTCTGAAATGTGAAAAGACAAAAGGAAGAAAATGTGAGCGTTCTGACTGTTGTTAGCCGCCATGATATTCAGAACCCACTAGGATATGTCCGGTGTCATTCGACATCTGAATGACCCTCAGAATCAATGGAACTTTAATTTAGATGGTCTGGTAACGTTTTCGATAGCACATCCTTCACTGGTATGTGCTGCATAGATTCTGAAAGGTTCTTGACCGAAGTGTTTTTACAAAACCACAGAACACTCTGCTAGAAAGTATTGCTAATAGAGTGTAATTCATGAGAGGTGTTTTTTGTTTTTTTTTACCCCCCTCTTCAGCATGTCCTTGGATTTAGGGTGCATGTCCATGAAGTCTGCTTGGCAGTCAAGCATATTTTCCTGTGTTTATTAGAACCGACAACTACGGGAACAGGGGTAGCGCCTTAAAAACACGTGGCAGGCAGCCCTGGTGTTTGCACTGAAATGCAGCCCAGGAACAGGATTGGCAAGCAGGACACAAAACCAACCATCCATTTTGCCTGTAGCCAAGTCTGCCCAACAGTAAGGCTCCAGATACTCCTTCCTACCACCCGGTGGTGCTGTTCTCCAAACCGAGTCCCGGCCTGGCAAGTCCCGAGGAGGCCAGGTGGTGTAGTGGGTTTCTGGGTGCGGCTGCTAACCGCAAGACCAGCAGTTCAAAATCCGCCCGCCGCTCTGCAGGAGAAAGGAGAGGCTTTCTAATCCTGTCAAGATGGGCATCTTGGAAACTCACAGGGTGGTGTGGAACCCCCTCAGGGGCAGTGAGTACACGCCACACCCCACCGTCCCTGCGCCTTCGCGAAGCGAGCGCGAAAGCTCTGGGGGAAGTGGGCCAGCAAGGCAGGATCCCAGGAGGGGCAGAGCTGGGGTGCAGTGACAAAGGGGGAGACATGCAAGGGAGGGTGAGTGATGGGGGAGCGGACGAGAAAACGCCACGACCACGTGGCCGGCAGTGTGTGAACACATCGATACCTGTTTGCGTTCCTGAAAAGCGGGGCGGGCGGGCGAGCAAGCGTGCGTGCGTGAGGTTGCTGATGCTGAAGCCTAGTCTTTCTACCGAATGTTTTTGTTTTTAAGAGGGTAAACACAACCCCTGAAATGCCGAGGTTGGGGGGCCGGGGTGGATTATAAATTACGCCGTCCAAAAATAAGCCTGTAAACCCACTTCTGACTGCTAATTCCACTTGTAACAACGATCACTGACCTCTGTTTTTCAATAAAGATCCTGCCGGACTGTCTGCCGCTCCTTTTCTCAGTGAGTTAACTAAGAGGTTCCTACGGGATCGGGATCTGGATCGGGCAAACCTGGGGGATTTCAGTATGACTCCAGGACGGGAAGTGGGCGGTGTTGAAGCAGAATGTTCAGGGGAGCGGGAATGGACTTGTAAAATAGAGGGCTTTCCCAACAAACTTTTAGAAGCCTCTTTCCAGAGACTTCTCAGAATCCCGCAATGCAAAGTTGGAAAGCTACAGGACCCCAGGTGGGATTATCCCTCTCTCTGGGGCTTGGGAGGTCTCTCTACCAGGACCTGGCACAGATGCTGGGCGCCCGAGCCGGGCATGAAAGGGTGAAGGTCTGCCACAGGACTGGGTGCAGGGGCGGAGCCTCCAAGACGCAGGTCTAATCCCCACCTGGCTTGAGCCAGATACAGACCTTTGAAAACTACGTCAGGACCTGAAGGTATGTCCTTGAAATTGTCTTATTATTCAGTTCTTTTCTGCATCGTTAGGCATCATCAAAAATAGCCTCTTTCAAGTTTTCCCTAAGTGTGTGTGTGTGTGTGTGTGTGTGTGTGTGTGTGTGTACTCCTCTTTTCTTTCCTTTTGGATAAGAATGAACTTTTCACTTCCTGTTTTATAGGTTGCATTTGTTTTCCAACTGCCTTTTCCCATCCCCTCTCGCTCGGACACATTTGCGACCGCGTTCTCATACAGTTCAGCCTGACTATGTACACTTTGTAGTTTTATGTGGCTTAAATCTTTCTAGTTCTATGGACATCTGTCAATGATTTCTTGCCTCATAGATATGCTTAGATGTATCATTTTCTCTTTACACATGAGTGCCTTTCCATGCGGGTCTAGTGATTTTGGCCACTATCCTCTCATAGCCAGTGTGCAAATCTCCTCAATTATAAGAAAGAAGCAGGTCAACGTAAAACTTAGTGTCCCTCTGAAGAAAGAATAATTCTCATCCACATCTTTGCGTCCATGTGGCTGTCTTAGTGTTGATTTGACATGAGTTGGATGTCCACTTGTGTGTCTCTGTGTATAAGGGTTGCAAGTTCGAATAGAGACATGGCACCTTTCTGATTACAAGTTCATTCTGTTTCTAGTATTTCACGGAAAGGACACTAAAAATAAACCACTGCTCCAGGTTGTAGGGCACCTTGGCAGTTCATACCCACATGAACCTGAGTCTAAATGCCTTTCAAATGATGGGAGGATTGGCCTGTGATGCGACAACAGTTAGAAAATTACACAGGCCAATTCATCTTCCCCATTACAGCAAGCACAGTTCAGTCACCCACCGCAGATGCTAGAATAGACAGACAGCATGGAAACCCAGGGCCCTCACCTTCTGAGAGCTTGTCTCACTGGGAGTTCGAAACGGACACCCAGCAGACCCGTGGCAGCACAGGCTAATGCTCTGTCAAACGAGGTTACTCTTCAACCTTCAATGACTTGCCTGGAAGACTTCCAGAAACATAAACACAGAACTTTTCCTTTTTTAATTGCTTCACAGTCACATAGCCAACTTCTCGTGGCTACATGCTGAACTGCTAACCTTGAGGTCGGCCGTTTGAAACAACCAGCCACTGCAAGAGAAAAAAGATGAGGCTCTCTGCCCCCAGGAAGAGTCGCCATCTCAGCTGCCCGTGTGGGCAGTGCTCTGTCTCTGTATGTCTGTAACAACTCAGTGACAGAGTTAGAGTCATATGCATGTGAGAATTGGACATTCAATTAGGAAAACTGAAGGAAAAGTCAGTGCATTTGAACGATGGTGTTGGTGAAGAATCTTGCAAGTACTAAGGACTGCCAAAAGAACCCACAAATCTGTCTTGGGAGAAGTACTGCCTGAATGCTTTTTATAAGCGAGGCTGGAGAGACTCACATCCTTGGGACTTACATTCAGGAAAGCTCAATCCCTAGAAAAAGACATCACGCTTGGCGTAGAACTCAGCAACAAAGAGGAACGTCCTTGAGGAGAAGGATTGACGGAGGCTGCAACATCACAGCTGTCAGACACAGGCCCGGGCAGGGTGTCCTCTTGTACATCAGATTGCCATTCAGCAGAACAGACTCAAAGTCACCCTACAACAAAGATGGGAGAGCAGTTAAGAAGTTCTTGAACTCAAAGGATTTTCTTTTTCTTATTTTTTAAAATCATTTTATTGAGGGCTCGAACAACTCTTGTTACCATCCATTCATCCATTGTGTTGAGCACATCTGTTCACTTGTTGCCATCATTCTCAAAACATATTCTTTCTATGTGAGCCCTTGGTTTCTCATTTCCCCCCTCCCTCCCTCACAAACCCTTGATAATGTATAAATTATTATTGTTATTTTGTCATGATTTACAAAGTCCGACATCTCCCTTCACCCACGTTTCTGTTTTCCGCCCCCCAGGGAGGGGTTTATATGTAGATCCTTGTAATTGGTTCCCCCCTTCTACTCCACCCTCCTGGTATCGCCACTCTCACCACGGGTCCCGAAGGATTTTATCTGTCCTGGATTTCCTATGTATCCAGTTCCCATCTGTACCAGTGTATGTCCTCTGGTGTAGCCAGATTTGTAATATAGAATTGGGATCATGATGATTGGGGGGGTGGAAATATTTAAGAACTAGAGGAAAGTTGTATGTTTAATCATTCCTACACTGCACACTGACTGTCTCGTCTTCTCCCCACAACCCTTCTGGATGAGATGCCCAGTTACCACAGATGGGCTTTGGGTCCCCACTCTGCACTCCCCCTCATTCACAATCATATGATTTTTTTGTTCTTTGATGCCTGATAACAGATCCTTCAACACCTTGTGATCACACAGACTGGTGTGCTTCTTCGGTGTGGGCTTTGTTGATTCTGGAGCTCAGAGGATTTTCAATGGATCGTGAAAGATAGTTAGGGATTTGGACTGAAAGGAGGAAGCGCCTTGGGACTTGGAATTGAGAGTGGACTTAAAAAGCTCATTCTGGCTTGAGAGAAGCGTGTTGTTTCTTTGCACACACCCTGCAGTTATTCTGGACATATAGCTCATTTCCCTAAAGCTAACCAGATCATGCGAACCCTTGAACATCAACCCGAGGGATTTTTGAGATTTGAACGGCAATAAGGAATCCTTTGAGGTTTTTTAATGAGGGAACAAATTATAATGAAAAGAGTCTTGGGGGGAAAGGGTCTTTAAGGGATGACTTAATCCAGGATGGACTAAGGAAGGGAAGGGAAGCTGCAGACAGCCAGAGGATGAAGAGTTGAGCCGTTGCCACATGGACGAAGCACACCAGCCTGTGCGATGATGAGGTGTCAAAGGGATCAGGTATCAGGCATCAAAGAACTAAAAATTATAAGTGAGGGGGAGCACACATTGGGGACCCAAAGCCCATCAATAGGTGAAACAACCTCCCCTCACAGAGGGAGGAGAGGTGTCAGTCAGGGTACAGTGTAGCAACAATAAAATATGCAACTTTCCTCTAATTCTTAAATGATTCCTCCCAACCACTGTCATGATCCCAATTCTACCTCACAAATCCAGCTAGACCAGGGGATGTACACTGGAGCTGGAAACGGGTAATTCAAGATAGATGATCCTTTCAGGACCAGGGGTAAGAGTGGTGATGCCAGGAGGGTAGAAGGAAGTTGGAGTAGAAAGGGGAACCTATTGTAGGAATCTACATATGCCTTCCTCTCTGGGGTACAGACAACAGGGAAGTGGGTGAAGCGATACATCAGACAGTGCATGAGGACAAAAAATGACAATTTGTAAATTGTTAAGGGTTCGTGGGGGAGGGGGAGGGAGGAGGGAGGGGAAATATGGGGAGCTGGTACCAGGGTCCTAGGTAGAAGAAGGATGTTTTGAGAATGATGATGGCAGCATATGTGCAAATGTGGTCTTCATACAATTGACAAATATATTGCTCATGAATAGGAGTTGTATGAGCCCCCAATAAAATGTTTGTTTTTAAAGCCTATAGTAAGAGCTCAAGTAAAAAAAATGTTTTGGAAATGATGGCAACATATGTACAAATATGCTTGATAGAATTGATGTATGAAATGTTATAAGAGCTGTAAGAGCACCCAATAAAATGACTTTTTAAAAAAAGTTAAGCCATCCTAGTATTTCAGTCTAGTGATGAGAACTAGGAAGCTCACCCCAAAACAGAAAAGAAAGGGTAATTTGTTGCAAACAAACATTCCTTACAGGGTAATGTGATCACTTGTGCACCCAGGAACTGGTTTCTAAATGGCATTTAGTTTTATATAAAGCAAAATTCCACTCACTGAAATTCCCAAAGCAACCCTTTCCGATCTATTTCAAATTGTTTTTGAGTAAACACCCAGTCGTTTTCGTGGGCAGCCAGTGGCTGGAAGATTTTCAAGGGCCTCTCAAAAAGTTTGACCAAAAGAGACGTGCTGTTTCTTGAACTTCTTTTGTCTCTGTGGTTCTGAGCCCAACCCTGCTTCTTTGAGGCCAATGATGGATTCTGTGCAAAGTGGTATCACTCAAAACGATGTGCAAAGTCACAAAAGGCACAGAAGATGAAACTTGGGGGTTCTTTCATCTTAAGAAGAAGGAGGAGGAGGAAGAGGAAGAGGAAAAAAGAAGAAGAACAGAGTCTCCCTTGAGGGTTGAACTTTACACTCAGGTAGTAATGGGAATAAACTGTTTAACAATGGCCTATCATTCATGCAATAAACCATATCGATGATTACAGGGCTGCAGATAAGTGCCATAGACTTTGCTCGGTACACATGAACAGCAATGAAGCACAGAATTCTTTCATCTTGGTGGTGACGTTTCAGTCAGAAGCAGACTGCTGGGTGACCGATAATTGGGAAAGCCGTCAGACAACGAAGTAAGACCTAAGTCTGTAAGTATCTTCTAGAAAATCATGGAAATGTGACATACATGTGATTTTATACACTTCTGATGGCTACGTTTGAAGGCAGCACCTTCTAACATGGCCCGCATCCACTTATATCAGCAACTGGTTGTTTGCCTAAACCTTACATCAAAAAGTTGACTGCTCCTGGTGGATGATTGCTTTTTCTCTAAGTTATTTCAAATACACTGACTGTGTTTTCTTCCCCACCCTGCAGGCATGATGAGACGCACCTACTTAAGAACCATCATCCTGATCTTGGGTCTTTCCTTTCCTGGAACTGTGGCAGACGCCCCAGGGAAAAGCGGGATTCTGTTCCATCATGAACGGAATGGAGATCTTTTGACAAATTGTTCCCAGAATGATCCCACCGTCTCGATTTCCAGTGGCTTTATCCCCGACCAGCATGTGGCATCCTCACAGACATCAGTTATAGGGGATGCAAGTTTCCATGTCGTCAGGCTTCTCTTAGAGCCTAACATGAACCCAGAACACTGGACCATCAGGCACCTGGATCTCAGCAACAATCTCATCCCGAACATAACATTAAGCGCTCTGACACACATACGTGGTTTGGAAATCTTAAACCTCAGCAACAACACCATCCGCTTCTTTTCCTTGGGTCGACCAACTCTTGAGTCCTCATGGAGGAAGCCTCAGAGGAGCAGAAGGATCCTTCCATGGCTGAAGGTGCTAATTCTTCGGAGGAATCAGCTCAGCAGCACGCCCAAGGGTGAGTATAATTTGAAAAGATAGGCTAGAGTCACCCACATGAATGGTGTGCTTCCTGTCAACATAGAGTCCTGCTTACTTTCTGTCCCGAGCACAGGGAAGCAACTTGACCCGTGCACACCTAAGAAAGAGGACATCTTGGTGGAACCGGAAGCAGGAAGTGATAATATGTGGGCTGTATAGGCCAGGTGCTTGAGTCTCCCATGACTACAACTTTGGTTTGTGTTTTATGGATTTTTCTAGAGACACTCGGAAGAACCTAAATGCCAAGTGAAAATGCATAGTTTAAAATGCTCTACTTGGGTTATCATATTTGGTCCTAGATACAAGAAAGCATAATTTAGTACTTTCATTCTGTTGTTGTTGTTGTTAACTGTCAAGTCAGTTCTGATGCACAGCAACCAGCAGTGGGATTCAAATAATTTAACAGCCAGCTCATTGGTCTGATGCCTGCTGTAAGCATGAGTCCCAAAATGACCTACCGAAAGGTAGCTTATTACTTCACAGTGCTAATACTTAAGTAAGGACCATAAAAGAGGTACATACAACTGGAGTGTGCTAAAAGAAAGCGCTTTAAGATATTAGTGCAAAAGTGTTAAATAATATCCCTCAAAACCCAATAAAACTCCTACTTAAGATAGTTCCATATTGCTTCTTGATTGGTGCCCTTGGTGGCAATAGTCTTTTCTTTTATCCGAACATCATCAGCTGTGTGATTTATCCTGAACCATCTTTTCACTGTAGGAGGGGGATCTCCTTCCTTTAGAGGTAGGCCAATTAGACCATAATCATTGTGTTTGCTATATCAGAAGCAGTTAGCGACTTCTCGCCTCTTCTCTGAACATATTATGTGCATCATTGTAGACACCCCTTTCCACTGCTGTGACACTTTCAGGAATTGCCTCATTCTCGCATAATGTCACTGAAATGAATGACAAGAGTGTCACCCTCTGGCACTTTTCTCCCCCTTGTGTTCTTGTATGTTTACTGAAGTAAGAAACACCAGGGAGGCTGAGCCCCGGTGGCGGCGTAGTGCTTGTGTGCGGGACTGCGGCCCACTGGGTTGGAGGTTCAAATTCAGCAGCAGCTCTCCAGGAGCAAGCCTGGGCCTCCTACTCCCACCACCAGAGGGCAGTGATGCCAAAAAAGAAAAAAAAGAAACATCAGGGAATCAACATATAGGATTTCATGAAAAGCATAACGGTTTTATGAAATAAATCAATAAATATTATAAGCATAATTCTCTCTGTTTTTATACCTATGGATGCATTGGACTATTAGCAGCTCCTCGGGCTTTTGATTTGATAATCGGAAAATTTATGCAAAATATGAGCTCATTGCTACATGACTATAGGTGCTTAGAATAATATACTGTTGCACAGATGAGCATTTAAAGAGTGAGGACTGTAAATCTGTGATTTCCATGGAGCATCCAAATGTTGGCCAGTCACCACCTTAGAGAGAACCCTGATTTCAAGTGCCAATTTAGCATGCAGTTCACCAAACTCAACTACAACAACAAAATAGGTATCAGTTCTGCTGACCCAGCATGAACTGGCCAAATCCCACCATGGCGAGGGACCCTGTGTACAACACAGCAAAGCACCCCCACGGCCCTTTGCCCTCCTCACAATGGTTACTCTGTTTGAGCCCACTGTCGCAGCCACCCTGCCAATCCATCTTGTCCATTGGTCTTCCCTGTCTTCCTGCTCCTGTGCGTTACCAAGCACGATGTTCTGCTCAGGGACTCATTTATGAATCCTAATTCAAATTGAATGTGCTAGCCTTCTTATAGTTTTTATTCTTCCTGGGATGTATTTTGCCTCTAATCAGCCAGAAATAAGCTAATATATTTTGTATGTAAATTTATTAGTGTCAAACTACAGATGCTAATTTTTTTATCTTCTACCAGAATATTCCATAGATCCTCCTAGTCTAATTCCATAAATCCTCCTCGTTCTCATTCATCTGAACTGTCTGGGTTCATCTTGAGCCGCACAATCCAGTGTTTTATTTTATTCTTTTTAAATGTCATCAGGTCCATAAACCAAAACTTTTTTTGCCCTTTTTAGTAGATGTGCCACCGAAGCAAGCACAACTTTTTTTGCCCTTTTTCTATCCCAGAGTTCCAGATCCCAGGCGCCCTGGTGGGGTCATGGCTATGTCAGGCTGCCAGGCAGCCACTCCTCAGGAGAAAGCAGGCGCTTTCTAACCCCATAAAGAGTCACAACCTCGGACATCCACAGGGAGCATCCTGCTCTGTCCTCTACTCACAGGAGCCAGACGTGACTCAATGGCCGTGAAGGAGAGTTCTCGACAACTGCCTTTCCTTAAGACTTTTTGGTTTGTGGCACTGTGTGCTCTGAGGTAGAACTGAGAAGGTTCAAGTGATTTTTAAATCATCCTGTGATCACCATCCTAGGTGAGACTCAGTCCACCAGAATCACAAAGAGTCATCTTTGGCAGACTCTGTCTAGACGGGTGCTCTCTTGTCTCACGGGAGTTAAGGGATGTCTCAAAAAGCAGCAATCCACAGCCGGCCCGGCAGTCTGTGTGTATCCTTAGGGTACCAGCCACACGTGTCTTTCGATGGTGACTGTTGGTGGGATGGACGGAGAGCTGCATAGCCCACTTCTGTGAGCTGCACTCTCAGAGCAGTTACCCAATCTCAGCTCATCTCCTGTCTTCAGAGTGATGAGGGATTCCAGCCCCTCACACTATCATGGGAATGGCAGGAGCAATGATACGGTTATGATCTATAAATATTGTAGTAAAGCCACAGCGCATACAAGAGAGAGAAGAGAAAGTAAAAGAAGGAATCAGACACATTTCATGGTAGCGTGCTCACTCCTGGGCAACCATGATCTCACCAGCCACGTCTGTGCACAGCACTGATGGAGGAGAGGGAAGAAGAGAGAGAATGATTTGTTTCTAACCAAGGCTTATATATGTTTTGCAAGCCTCTTAATTACAGGCAATGACCTGCATCACAGGAAGGGATTGTACTATAGGTAATACAGTAATGGAAGGGGGAAATCTAGGGGTGTACATGCTACAGGAAGAGGGGAGGTTAAGGGTACACATGTGGTAAGATGGGCAGATCCTAGATTCAGGATGGCAGCCTAACTTTGTAGTCATAGAGCTGGTTTGACCACTTCTATGGCTCTCCATGGAAATAATTACTATCCTTATCAGTTGGATTTGAGTCCCACCTACAGTGGACCAGACAGTAGTCTTATGGTTCTGGATGGCTGATGCCTTCAGGGAGCATAACTTGACAATCATTAACCATTAGTTGCAAGCAGTGTCCAAGGACTGACATATATTTGGGGGAGCCGAGCTGGCTCGTCATTTTAGAGCCCACAGTGCGTCCTCAGCGACATCTGAAATGAGCTTCAAGTTGTGCAAACTCTCCGAGAAGGCGTTTCGAACCAATTCGAGCTTTAAAGTTCGAGGTGTTTCAGACCAAGTTTTAAAGTAACGAAACAACACCAAGAACCACAATGCACTTAAAGTCATTAGCTAAGAGAGCGTGGTCTTCAGCTCCCCGATATAATTCAACCTCAGGGGCTGGCCTCAGGAGGCCTGGTGTAGTAGTCGGTTACGAATGGAACTGCTAAGCTCAGATCGGTACTGGGAACACATCGGCCAGTGTGCAATAGAAAGTTAAGCTTTTTGCTCCCAGAGCAGCTGACTGCGGCCTTGGAGTCCTCGGGAGCAGGTCTACTCCGCCCCACCAGGGCTAGAGGAGCAGAGTCCTCTTGATGGCCGGGGGTGAAGGGCTGAGCACTGCATGGAGGTGACCTGAAAACGGTGTTCCCGACTCACCACAAGTCACAAACAGAGCTGCGGTAGAGCTCGGTTCCTTAAGTCGAACGCTAGGACTCTGTTAAACTCTATGACACCGAGAGACTCCGTAAACAAGCCCCAAAACATGTAGCAAGTCTAATGTGTAGCTCTGCAGAACACACTCCCCGCCCCCCACCCTGCCCCCGGCCATCTTCTCCAAGCTAACTTTTAAGATTCGATGTTGTTGTTAGTCACCACAAAGGCACCTTCCACTCAATGGAACAAAACACCGTCTGGGCCGGTGCCACCCCACAGTCAGTGACATATTGGGCCACTGTGACCCAGAGGGTTATTCCTGGCTGATTTTCAAAAGTATGTCAGCAGGCCTTTCTGCTGGGGTCATCTTAGTCCATTGAAACTTGTTCACCATGATAGCCACACTCGGGCCTCCCCTGACAGATGAGTGGGAACTGCGCATGAAGACCTGTGGCCTGCCACCAACCTGAATCCTGTGCACAGAATGTGAAGATTCCACCCCTGAGCTTCCATTGCCCTCATGTGAAAAGATATAAATAGGACTAAAGAGATCATAGTGAAGAGATTTAGGTTTCAATCCCAGGTCTACCTACCACGACACTGAGCAAGCGCTTAACTTCTCTCCACCCAGGTTTTGACATTGGGGAAATGGAGATCATTTCAGGGAGATCATATTGTGAAGATCAGAAGAGATGTTTGCTAAGGCCTCCAGGCATAAAACCAAGTGCACAATTAAATAGGAATTTAGAAATAACCTCTTCCCTCTACTCCAGACCTACGCGTTACCTTCTTTGCCCTGGAACTTCAAGGGTCTTGATTCTATTCAATTATGCACTGACATGTCATAGGAAGTATGCGGTCACACACACATACAAATACACCTTACAGAAGCCAGGCACGTGCCATGAAAATGTTAAGAAAACTCTCTTCTTTGCTCTTGGGGGCTTATGCTGTAGTTTCTCCCTTATACGGCATTCCCAGATACAAGGGTTTGTATATGAAAACATCATTCGCGCTGCAAAGAGACCTATTGTCTAAGGCCAATATTCAGAATGTTCAGCAGTTGGTCTTCAGCCTGAGCTCCCCCATTAGCCACCTCCTGGATGGAGGGCTAGGGCAACAATCCTACCAGACTGGCTGCACTGGACGATGAGAGGAAGGACACGGGGTGGATTGCCTGGGCCAGTGGGTGGCCTTCAAGAGCTCGAGCAATGGTTACCTGGGAACCAGCAGGGAAGACTTTCTTATGAATGTCCCAGCTGAGTCTCAGCCTGGGTTCTCTCTCATGTTTCTCAAACCCAAAGCTTCTTGCTATGTCTTTTTTTTAATTTCTTTTTTTCTTTTAATCAAGACACGATTACAGAGCAATTACCAGCAATACTTGCAGGCAGGGGCTCCGACAGTACAGTGGGTTACATGGTGGGCCGCTAGCCACACTGTCAGCAGTTCAACACTGCACATCACTCGGCAGGAGAAAGAAAGATGCGGCTTTCTGCTGTCGTAAAGAGGCACAGGGTCGAAAACCCACAGAGACAGTTTTACTGTGTCCCATTGGATCACTATGAGTCAAAATCGACTCAATGGCAGTGTTATTTTTTTAAATAAGAGAAGACCATATCCTGAGTAGACATCTCACATTTGGCTCCAGCCATATGCTGTCTTGTTCTGATTGGAACTGCCCGTTGTTCAAGAGGAGCCAGGAACTCAGATGTGTGTATGAACTCTTGAATGTTGGCATGATGTTTGAAATCCCTGCAAAGGGCCAACACTGTGAACTCTGGCCAATTGAGCACATTCTCTAACCTTTGCAGAGGGTGGGAGAGGTGAACTCTGCCCTGAGGAATTGATCATGGTAGGACATGGCACTGGTGATGGTGACTTCACAGATGAGTGTTGCTTCTGAGCAACTGTTTTGTGCCACTCGTAACTAGACTATAAACCGTTAAAGGGCAAGAATGCTCTGCTCTGCTTGTCCTGAACACCAAATGCCTTGCTCATTGAGTTGTTATCCGAAAGGTCCCTTGCTTCATCATTAAAACAGAATGAACGTGTGACACTGGACATGGTGAAGCCATTTCAACCAAGCTGTCATCTCTCTGCATAAACTATACCTTGCAGAGTTGGCCAGGGATGTGCCCTTCTGGAACTTAGTTCTGTTGTTTAGTAAGTTACAGGAACAATAGTGAAAGACAAAGCAAAAGTAAATGAATGTCCCTTGTAAGTGTTCTCCTGAAACACTTGCTTGAAAAATCAAATTTGGGAGACTCCCATGAATTGAGCCTCCATTGAATTCTTTCCGGCCATGAACCAGAGATGTGAATGGATTGGCCCTGGTGCAGAGTGCTTTGGGAAGTAGAGTACTTCCATCCAGCTAGCCAGTGTGGGAAGGGGCAACCTCTCCTAGGAGCTTGTTGGGGGTGTCCTTGATGAAGAATACCTTATAAGCATTGCTGCATCATGAGTCACATGCCCTGACTGCAGGAGTCAGAAGGCCCTGAATCCCATTACTAAGTAGTGTCTAGCATAATGTGCGTGTCCCACCATAGTCCTTGTCTCACTTCTGCAGTCCCACTGTCACTGTGATCTGCTGCCGACCAGGCATTTGTGACAGCTTCCTTCTGCACCTTTTTAAAAGCACCCAAATCTCAGCAAACCCTTGGATGCCTTTATGACCTCATGTTAATGGTCTCTCCCATCTGGATTGTGTTATCCTTGTCCTGTTTAAGACTTAAAAAAGATTCTCCTTAAATGATAATTAAAGACTTAAGAGACTGCTGAGATTGGCATTCTGTCCCAAACCATGAGTGCCATTGCCAAAGGGGCCTCTGGAATGAAATGAGAAACAGAGGCAGAAACTCAAACTTCTTTAGATTATTCTTGCCAGAAAGTAAAATCTAGCAATAACTTTTCACCTTTAAAAAGCACAATAGGCAGTATAAGATATGATGAAATAATAATAATTTATAAATTATCAAGGGTTCATGAGGGAAGGGGTGGGGAGGGATGGAAAATGAGATGATACCAAGGGCTCAAGTAGAAAGCAAATGTTTTGAGAATGATGAGGGTAATAAATGTACAAATGTGCTTGACACGGTGGATGGATGGATGGATGGATGGATGGATTGATTGTGATGAGTGCTATGAGCCCCCAATAAAATGATTTTTTTTAAATATACAATAATGAAAAAGTAATAACAATTTGTAAATTATTAAGGGTTAGTGGGCGGGAGGGGAAATATGGGGAGCTGGTACTGGAGGCCTACGCAGGGGGAAGGTGTTGTGTGAGTGGTGATGGCAACAAGTGTGCAAATGTGGTCTGCCTACAATTGACATATGGATTGATCACGATGGGAGTTGTATAAAACCCCAATAAAATGATTGGTTTAAAAAGAGGAGGAGAGGGCTGACCCCTGGTGGCATAAGTGGTTGAGTGCAGAACTGCAGCCCGCAGGCTTGGCGGTTCAAATCCAGTGGCGGCTGGGTAGCGCCCTCGACCACCAGAGGCAGTGATGCCCACAAAAAACAAAAAACAAAATTAAAAAAGGAGGAGGGCTGAGTCCCAGTGGCATAGTGGTTTGTGTGGGACTGAGACCTACTGGGTTGATGGTTATAATCCAGCAGCAGCTCTCCAGAAGCAAGACTGGACCTCCTACTCCCACCAGAGGGCAGTGACGCCCCCCCAAAAAAAGGAGGGGAGGGGGAAGAGGAGTTTATACCAAGAGCTCAAGTAGAAAATATTTGGAAATGAGGATGGCAACATGTGTACAAATATGCTTGATACAAATGATGTATGGAATGTGATAAGAGCAGTAAGAGCCCCCAATAAAATCATTTTAAAAAACCAAAACAATAGACACTAGTCTATCAGCAGAATGAGTAATTAAATAGTGTGGCAACATAACAGAATTGAAATATCATAAAGCTGGAAGAGTTCATCCACTTAAAGGAAGCATGAAGACAACGTTTTCCTTCTATTGCCCTAGCAAGTTTCTTCAGTTGTGTACCTCTAGTTCAATCCATTAATATGCCTCTTTCCATCAAAGGTAAATATTAATGAAAGCTTTTATTATGATATTATTATGATATTATGATATTAGCTTTTATTATGATAATAAAATTGCATAAAATAAAACACCAAGTATTCCTCTTGCTCTCCCACTCCCACCCCCTCAATCATCTTGCACCTGGGCATAAATGCCAGGCCCTTGCTGCTGAGCAGACTCAGACTCATGACAATGCATGTGTGCAGCCGTAGACTCATGCTCCCATAGGGCTTCCAATGGTGGAATTTTTCGGAAGAACACCAGGCCTTTCTCTCCAGTGGCCTCTTAGTAGAATTACACAGCCACCCTTCTGGTTGACAGCTGAGCTCCTTAACTGTTTGCAGAAGAATGGATTCCTTTGATTTCTGGTGCTGGAGAAGCATATTGAAAGTACCATAGGCTGCCAAGAGAGGAAACAACTCTTTCTTGGGAGAAGGATAGCCGGATGGCTCCTTAGAGACAAGGAGGGCGAGCTGGTGTCTCACATACTAGGGACATGTTGTCAGGAGGGACCGTCCCTGGGAAGGACATCGTGCTTGATAGAGCAGAGGCGCAGCATGTAAGAGGAAATCCCTTCACAAGATGGATTGACACCGTGGCTACAACAATGGACTCAAATAGAAGAACAGCTGTGGGGACAGTGAGGGACCAAGTAATATGTCCTTCTGTTGTACGTGGGTCGCTGTGAGTCAGAACCAACCTCATGGCACCTACTAACAGGTGTAAACTATGCTGAATAGTTTAATTCATATTCTTGTAGACTTCTTCTCTGCTCACTCAATATGCATATACGTGTCTGTAGAGGACTCTCTCCCCCCCACCCCCAACGTTGGAAATGTACATTATATGCTTTTCTGCAGCTTAACATTTGTCTTCTGATCAATTAGCTCAGGTTGCTCTACTGGAGAATGACCTAGACTTGTACAGTGACATTGTGTTGCATGGGATTGACATCCCATCCTAGAACGAGGGGTCTGTGGAGAACCATTGGTGCTGTCCTGAATAATAGCAGCTGAGCCCCTCATTTGCTTTGCATTTTGACAGATCTCTGGAGGCTGGGGTCACTACAGAGTTTGGATCTCTCCTTCAATGGGATATCACGAATTGGTCTGACCGACTTTCAGGACTGCCAACAGCTGGAGCACCTCTACTTAAAGAACAACAAGATCTTCAGAATTCACCCAGAAGCCTTCAGGAATCTCAAAAAACTGCAGGTTCAAAAATCATTTTTTATAATATTCCAAACCTCCAAACGTAAGGGCAATTGCATGAAAAGAATATTTCTACCTCGGAAAGTCTTCAGGTTCTGTAAGAAAGATAAGACAAGACGGAGATTTTAAGATGTCTTAGAAGCGGTACCTGGCGCAGGACCAGACAGTGTTTTGTTCTGTTCTGGGTCGATCGACTACAGGTTGGAACCAACTCAAAGGCACCTAATAAAAGAACTGAAGTCTCCCTTTTTTGCCTTAAAGTCGAAGGCCATAGGTATGGGCATGCTCTTTAAGTATGATACTCAATTGTACAGATTGGCACATTTATTTTCTAGATCAAATTAAATTCTGCTCCAAGTTTCCACTTACCAGATAGCCAAATAGTGCTTCTTAGTTCTGAGTGAGGCTCCCTCGCTAAGGCATAAGACCAATCCATTTGCCAGAGGGCATATTCTACCTGGGATATTTGGGGACTGCAGAGATGTCAGCCACCCAGGAGACCACACAGGCCTCTGAAGGCAGGTGGCGCTGCCATGTCCGTGCTCAAAATGGACCGCAGCAGTAGCAACAAGAATGATAAGAGTTCACCTTTGGGTAGCAGTTACCGCATGCCACACGGTCTCTACATGCAGAGTGCTTCTTGAGAGGATCCATGAGACAATCTGGATCATGGAAGTCTTATCTTGGGGACCATGCAGGCCGGGTAGGATTGAGGGTGAGAAGCTCATCCCTTTGAAGCCCTGCCTTTGGTTTGGCAGTTTGAGGCCCTGCTCTTTCAAACACATTCTGTCATAGCTTCCCCTGAGGGGAAATATTGAGAAGGCCCCCTTCCATGGTCTTTGTTGCTGTTGTTAGGTTCCATCAAGTTGGTTCCAACAGAACAAAACTCCGCCTGGTTCTGCACCATCCTCACCAGTGTTCCCGTGTTCAAGCCCATTGTTGCAGCCACTGTGCCTCTCCTTGACAGTCTTTCTCTTGTTTGTTTTTCCCCTCTAACCTTATTGGTAAGGTTTGCAGCATCTACTTCCTCTGAAGTGGACAGCCAATTCCAACTGCATTGTCTGTGTGTGTGTGTGTGTGTGTGTGTGTGTGTGTGAGAGAGAGAGAGAGAGAGAGAGAGACAGAGAGACAGAGACAGAGAGAATTGTACATTAAGAAAGCAGCCCAGCCCAGTCCAGGTTAAGTCCATAAATCTGATACTTGCTCATATGTCCATTACCAGTTTAAAAATTCTTCTTTAGACTCATGCAGCATATGCAATGATGCTGAATGCATTCTTGTGGATTCAGTGGTGGTGGAAACAGTTCATCATTGGTATGGGTTTTCAGGTGGCTCCTCCAGCTTCGGGGCTCGGGTTCTATCAGTGTAGCTCCATGTAGCTTGTGAACAGGAATGTCTCACAGGGAGGGAGTGTATCTGACCCCTAGTTAACTATTTATCTCTCCTGTGCCTCCAAATGAGGTCATCAAGTTGAGACCTGATTTACAGGCTAAGCTTCACCCCTTCACTCTTTATAGTCTCAAGTTGACACCAAATTATATAACTACCACATTGTCTGTTTTTAATCCAGAAACTCTGCTGAAACCTATTCACTCTGGATAACCTGCTAGGGTTGAGAACACTACTTCCTCCAAAGTGGACAGCCAATTCCAAGTACATTGTCTCTTTTTAGTCTGGAATCTCTGCTGAAACCTATTCACTCTGGATAACCTGCAAATATTGAAAATACCAGTGACACAGCTTCCAACATTACAGCAATATGCAAGCCACCACAGTACACAAAATAGACAGACCTGTGGTGGCACCTGTGACCAGAAGCTGTCATATCGCACAGCACTGATGTAGACTAGGAGCACTGGTAATGCACTCTCTAAGCTGCTAACCACAAAGTCAGGGGTTCAAATTCATCAGATGCCCAGAGGGAGAGAGATGAGACTTTCCATTCTCGTAAAGATTTAAAATCTTGGAAACCCAGAGGGGCAGTTCGGCCCTGTCCTGTAGGGCCACGACGTGTTGGAATAAACAAGGTGGCAGTCATTTCGATTTGAGTTTTGATGTAGACACATGATGTGCCCAATTGTAAGTCGTGATATCAAGCATATGCACAAGACTAGACTCCGTCCTCTTCACATCCAACCAACCCCACTGACTCTTTCAACCAAAAGGACTCTCCTAAGTCTTTTCCTCTCTGAGGAATGAATCTAGAGGTCAGCATGGAAAGCCCTCCAGTCTTCCCAACTGGGTCCCTGAGAGTTGGGATCAACATGAGGGCATCCAACATGAGCAGCAGTCAAAAGTTGATTATAGAAACCCTAACGTGACCATCTCACTCCACCATCCTTTTAACATCCAAGTCTGATGATGTTCAAACCCTTGGATGATTCCATACAAGCCTGGTCCCAGGCGGCCTCTTTAGCCTCACCTGCTAGCCCTCTCCCTGGCTCACGGCTGCCTCTCAAGCTCTCCCCACAGGCTGCTCCCTTTGCCTGAAAGAACATACACTCAACCTAATCCTTCCGGGTTGGACTTGAATGTCACCTCCTTAAGGAGGCTGTCCCCGGGCCTCCAGATTAAATTAGGTCCTCCATGTGTGCATCCTTACAATGTGCTTTGCTTTCTCCTCCATACACACATCCCTCCTGAAAAGAGCTTGTTCTAGGCAAGGTTATTTGTTCATGGCTGGTGGCAGAAGAAAGAGGAGGCTTCCCACTCCTTTATAGCGTATCCTCCTCAGAAACCCACAGGGGCAGTTCTCCTTCGTCCCATAGGGTCGCTGGGAGTCAGCATCAACTGGGTGGTAATGAGGGGCCTTTGTGGTAGTGGTTGTTGTTTAATGGATCGTCACATAGTGTTTCACAGTAAGCCCATGGAGGACTTGCACCATGTCTGTTTTTATTTCTGCGGCGCCTCCCCCGCCTCACCCCCCGCCCAGTGCTTAGTACATGTCTGATGCTTAATATACCAGCATCCCTTGTTGCGTGAACAAAGGAGCGCATGGATGGATGGTGTCGTGGGTAGGTGAATCAGTGACCTCATGCTACAGTAACACACAGCTACAGCCTCTACACTTTACACATAGTTTGTCTGATGTTTCCGAGGCTCAGGCGGCCAGGCCACAGCACAGCTGGCTCCTTGGGCTCAGGGGCTGCCCTCGAGCTGAAGGCTTGTGTGGGGGCCTCAACCTTTCCCAAACCTCAAGGTGCACAAGCGACTGCTGCAAGGCAGTCAAGCCAAGTCAAGCCAAAGCTCTTTTCTCACCGACCCCAGCGCCTCCCTCTCTGGGGCTGGGCCTTCCACCGTGCCTCAGGACTGCGGAGTTCCTGTGTGGTTGGTCAGGCACCCTCACTCCCCTAGGTTTAGGGCAAGTTCTGTGTGTAACTGGCCTGCCTCAAGGTGCTGTTGAGTGACTTGTCCATCCCAGCTCTTCTTAGTGTTTATAGAACTCAAAATGTCAATGCAAATTTGCCTGGGCATTTATACAAACAGTTGGCCATGATTCAGCTTCTAGCACATTGACTCATGAACTTCTCCCCCCTTGTAGCAAAGCTTACATTTTCTCTTTTATGACTTTTTCTCTTCCATTCCAACAAGCTCCGGACACCCCTCTTCCCACCTCCCTATCCCCAAGCCTCCTGTTCAGGCCTGCTCCCCCGAGCCCTGCAGCCCAGCCAGGTGGGGGCTGAGACTCCAGAAGAGCATGCCCTGCGGTGGCACACGCACGGCAATTGGGCTGGATCTGGTCCCAGCACTGCCAGTTTGGCATTATTCACTGAGCACTTGCTGTGAGCCTGGCCCTTGGCCAAGGGCTGTCTGGGATATGGGGTGTGGCCAGGTGGGGGGTGTTGCCAGGGATTTTTACCAATCCCAAACTCGATTGACTCACAGCAACCCATAGGGCAGGGGAGAATGGCCCCAATGGGTTTCAGGCACTGCAACTTTATGGGACTGGAATGCATTGTTGCTGCTGGTTTCGGGTTGCTGAACTTGGCGCAGCCCATTAGCCTACCAGGGCTCCTGAAGGAGGTGTTGGGAGGCAGTGAAATCATGTCCATAAGGAGACCTTATGGACCAGGTTCAAAGCAGACAGTCTCTGTGTATGGGATCAAAGTGACAAGAGCAATCCGAGGGACAAGTGAGGACCCAGGGAAAAGGGTTGTCAATGGAAGAGGAACAATTCATAAACGGAGAGGGAACACCACAGCTCGCAGAAGGGAATTCATGTCCCCATGTCAAGTTATCCAGGTAGAAGCGGTCGGCTTGGTGTGTGTCCTACCGTGTGTGTTCTCAGCATCAACTCTAACGACAAAAAAAAAAAAGAAAGTAAAAAATCATTTGGAGGGAGTGATTGGTAAGTCAATGAAACACGATCAAATCATAAATCATTCGATAACAACTGATAAGACAATAAATGGCTGCTTTAAATCATGCACATGAAGCGCCACTGTGATGGGGTTTGAGCCAATCTGTGGGATTACCCGTCAGCTGTGACGTAGGGAAGAGGAGTGGGGGACTTGGAGGGGAGCAGGAAAAAGGGGCCGGGTTCATTCTGCTCACAGGTCCCAGAGGCAGGAGACACAGCACACCATGACCTAGGCAGTTCAGTGGCTGCACTAGGGACCTGGGCACACCAGGCAGGAAGTGTAGGAGAGGGGGGCTTATGTAGGGCATGCAGGGTGGAGTTACGGAGACTTCCTGGAGTTTTCTGGGAATTGGCATTTGGACTGATTCTGCAGACTCGGGGAGCAGATGGCTGGTAGGAACCTGCCCCCCGGGGAGATTAGGACAGGTACACAGTGACTCAGGAGTGTGAGAATTTGATAAGGGGTGTGGCCGGACAGTGTACTTAGTAAATTGTTCAATCGGGAGAAAGGACAGGCCTCCAGAGAGGATCTGAAAGCTGCATCAAGAGAGCGTTTAAGAGCGCCTGGGCCGTGGCCGTGCTCTGCAAACAGTGCGAGTAGCAAGAGCCACACCATCAGGTACAGCCCTGCCCAACTGCGGTCAGCTCCTGCTCAGCTGCTCCCAAGCCACTGGACCCTTAGGTCCCTGGTTCCCCTTCCACTGCCCATCACGTGAGAGGCATGAGTCATCTCGCATGCATGGACAACCGTGAATGAAGAGAGACGTGTTAACCTTGAGCTAATCCTTAATGCAAAAGCACTCTCTCTAGAAATTTCAGGCCTGGCGTCTAATCTCATCCTGGACCACCACATGGAAGTCTAGGTTTGACCTGACAGCAGGAATCACCAAGGATAGAAAGGTGGAAGGAAGGAAGGAAGGAAGGAAGGAAGGAAGGAAGGAAAAAAGAATGGTCACCCACTACAGGCCCCATCCGGAGAGCGCACACATGCTCTCCATCCTGACAGCAACCCTGCAAAGGAGGGTCATGGGGAGGGGCAAACGGATTTCTGAGGCTCACAGGGCTGTGAAGGGCGAAGCAAAGATGCACACCCCCTCTTCTCTCTTGCTCCAGGGCAGAACTCGTCGCACATCATCTCCAGAGAGCCAACCACTGTGCCTTTCCGTAGCATATTATATGTTCACTCTGAACGGCAGGTAACTCCCGGTCTCGTCTCCTTCTGCTGTTTCTCACACAGGTTGTAGACCTCAGCAACAACGCCCTGACCAAGAGCCTCCCCATGATGGCCATGGCGCTAGAGCTCCCCCATCTGCAGGTCAACTTGGCGGACAACCAGTGGCAGTGTGGCTCGAGCCTGGCAACCTTCCGAGACTTCCTGTCTCAGTCCTGGAGGAACACGTGGAATGAAATTTGCAAGTTTACAGGTAATTCAGGAGAAATTGAAAGGAGCAGTCAAGAAATGTAGACTCTGATGATCTCTTCAGAACCAGTGGTGAGAGTGGCGATACCGGGAGGGCAGAGGGAAAGTGGGGTAGAAAGGGAGAACCAGTTACAAGAATCTACATATAACTTCCTCCCTGGGGGACGAACAACAGAAAAGTGGGTGAAGGGAGACGTTGGACAGTGTAAGACAGGACAAAGTAATAATAACTTATAAATTATCAAGGGTTTGTGGGGGTGGGGAGAATGAGGAGGGAGGGGAAATAGGAGGCGCTGATACCAGGGGCTTACATGGAAGGAAAATGTTTTGAGAATGATGATGACGACAAGTGTACAAATGTGCTTTGCATACAATGGTTGAATGTATGTATTGTGATGGGAATTGTATGTGCCCCCAATAAAAATGATCTTTTTAAAATGTAGTCTCTGTTGAAAGAGTGACCAATTCAAAAACAAACCAACCCAGAGCCTATTAATTCTGACTCTAAGCTAGTATTGAATCAAACTAGTAAGTGTGACCCAACCTAGCTCCTTATTTCAAAACTTGTGTGTGAGCGTGTGTGTGTGTTGATCATTGTCACTCTTCCAAATTATAAAAATGGGTTAATAGTGTAGAATGAACACACAATATTGTGTAAAAAAATGAAATCTTTCTTGAATATCTTGGTTAAATCTCAAACTCCTTATTAGAAACCAAGGATGAAGGGAGGAGTAGTTTGTTCCATGTTATTGCCTCAATGAATCCTGGACTTTGTTCTGTGCTGGAAAGATATGAAAGTAGAAAACTGGCGATGTCTCCCAGGTTGAGAAGAAACTCAGAGAGAGCAGAGCGAAGACTTCAGGGCAGCCCTGTTTGTTTCATTCTGCTATAATTGTCACGGCAGGCACTTGGAATTACAACTGATATGAAGACAGTTTGTGCAAGACAGAACATCAGCCACTAGTAGAGAAACTTAAACATTTGGGGTTTCCCCCCAACACTAGAGAATGGAGAGGAACTCACGCTGCAAACACTAGGAAGATTCTGCAGGGGGCTGATGGAATATTCTCACAGGCATGAGCAGCCCTTATTTACCCCTCTGTCTTCTTTTCCCCAGTGGGCAGCAGACAACCAGGACACCCAGGAAGTGGACACCCTCTGGGGCCTTGCTGTCATGGCCATTGAGTGGCGTCCAGGTTTCTTTAGATGGATGGGGCCACACAGGGATTCCCCATGCCTGATTGAAGAAAAGAAAGCAAAATAAAGAGAACCCATCATCATCGCATTAATTCTGATCCAACTAAGCCTATTAGACGGAGTAGAACTTCCCCAAAGGGTTTTCAAGGCTGCAAATCTTTATGGAAATTGACCATCTCTTCCTTCTCTCAGGGAGCAGTTGGAGGGTTTGAACTACCAACCTTTTGGTTAGCAGCGGAATGCTTTACCATTGAGGCACCGGGACGCCTTCTAAGCCACTAGTCAATGTGCGACAAGCCACAGACAGACAGTTGGCATTGCAGTAAAAACAAAAGTAGCCTGTGTCTGAATATGGAATATGCGCCTGGAATAAGCACTTCACAGTATAGCTAGACAGCACCGAGGAGGGCTCCAGCAAGTGTTCTCAACCCTCGGGGTGGTATTTTAAGGAGCCCTGGTGGCACAGTGGGGGGTGCATTGGTCTGCGAACCACAAAGTCGGCAGTTTGACGCCACCAGTGGCTCCTTGGAAGAAAGATGGGAACTTCTGTTTCTGTTCAGACTTATAGCCTCAGAAACCCATGGGGCCAGTTTGACTCCATCCTTATAAAAGTCACTCAGAGTCCAAATTAGTTCACTGGCAGTGGGTTGGTTTGTAAAGTGGTGTTTCGATGTCTACTCATTGCATTTTATCCCTCCACTTTCAGGGAACAAGGAGGCGTCCTCCAAGAGCAGAATACCGAGGGAGATCCACCTTCCTCACACCAATGGGAATCACATGAAAAGACTCCCCGAAGGCCAAGCCAGACAACCCCAGGAAGGACTGTCCATGAGCTCCTCCACTCCCGAGAAGAAGCCACACGTCAGCTCTGTTACCAGTGAGAAGAGACGTATGCCAAGAAGAGTAAGAAATGGCCATGACATTCCAACTCTTTCAAGGAAAGAGGATTCCGATGCTTCCCAGGACCTCACCCTGGCCATCTGCCTGTCGGTGTTCATCACGTTCTTTCTGGCGTTCTGCCTGGGGGCCCTGACAAGGCCTTATATTGATAGACTATGGCAACAGAGATGCGGAACCAAAAGCCCGAATTCAAAAAACACCTACTCAAACGAGGGCTTCTACGATGAAATCGAAGCTGTGGGGAACAGGCAGCCCCAGGCCCCCTGTCCTAGGCATGTGCTTCCAAACGTCAATCTCTATGAGAACCAGGGCTCGTTCTCAGCAATGTCAAGGCCACACTCTGGTGTGACGCACGCTGATGCCCCAGAAAGCAGAGTGGAGCCTGATCGCCGCCCAAGGCCTACAAGGTGTGGCCACAACTCCCAGGCAGGAGACAGTGCAACCCGGGTCACCCCGCACGGACAGCCAGATGCTGACCTCCGCCATCCACTCCCCAAAGGGCCCAGCCAGGTCTACGGAAACGATACCCTCGGCGAGTTACATTATGACACCGTGGCCCAGGAAGAGCCTCTCAGAGCCGGCAGAGTACACTCGGTCTCCGGCGCAGTCTCTAATGCTTCCAGGGAATCAAACCTACCGCCCTCCAGAGAAATGGCAGTCTCCTCTACAACGGTACCACATCCCAAGATCCAGAGGACAAGAGAGAATGAGCAAAGAAAGGGACACGAACCTTCCGGAACTCCAGACTCTCCGCTGGAAATTGCCAGGGAAACACAAATGAGTACCTATGTGAATTTCTGGAGTATCCAACAGGCAGTGCGCCAAGGGGGGAGGCCCGAGGAAGGGCCAACAGCCTGCTACAGCACAGACACATTCAGTGATCAGGGCCCCGTGGACCCTCAGGTCTTCCCTCCCAGACGGAGCAGTAGCCTGGAAGTCCCTCCCACCTGCAAGTCGCCGCAGCAGAGCGAAGCTCCCTCTGACGCTCCGGCTGTGCTTGAGAGTGAGTCGGATTCCGATGACGGGTCTCTCTTTACTCTGAGTTCCATAAGCACGGAAGGCCCGGGGGACTCGAGTGAAGAGGAAGATCACGGGGAGGAGTGCCAGCAGGCCCGCGAGTCACTAGCGAATGAGAACTCCGGGCAAAGGGTGGACACCATGGGTCCACAAGAGAATCTTGAAGACCAGATCACCTTCCAGGACATGCTGAGGAAATTTGAGCCTGGGGTAGCTCACCTGGAAAAGCCTCTTGTTTCTGCTCCAGGTCATGGTTCGTGGAAGGCTCATCCGGAAAGGGCCTTTCACTTGAATCAGTTTGAAGATCCATCAGGCCTTTCCGGGTCTTGGGGCAATAGCCTGGTAAGCGTGGAGGTCCCGGGTACATTTATTTATGACCATGTCATAGCTCCTCAGTCCGAGAGATCACAATGGCACTGTTCACTGAGAGACTTTGACTTTTCAGACATGGATATTTACTCATGTCCGGCAGACGAGCTTCTCTCGCCTCCTGACCCACAGGCCTGCTGTGAAGGAGACTCCAGCCCTGGCAAATATGAGCCATGCGTTCAGGAAATAGACACGGGTTGGCAACGTCCTCCTCTCAAAATTGGGGACTTGGAAAACGTCAGGCCCTCCCAACAGGATGCCAAAGACAACCTCTGGAACCCCACGCAGGTGGACACTGAGAACAACGAGGAATTTGTACTTCCACTTGAGGAGGAGGATTCGAAAAAGATGTTAAGTCGGGCGCAATCGGGACCATCCTGTGGTGCTGAACTTGCTCCTCCTTGGGAAAGAGCAAAGGGAGCATGCTCTCAAGACTGCTCCAAGTACCAGCCACCATCCTCCCAAAGGCTTCCAGGGAAGCCCAGGTCCCTACACACACACGAGCTTGTCACTGATGGAGCGTGGGCTGGCTGTGCTGAGAGCAACCTGTCCTGGTTAGAAATAGAGGACTCTCGCTTGCACGCTCAAACACAGACCCAGCCCGGTCAGCAGGAACAGGTTCACTATGACAAAGACAAGGGTGTCCGCTTTGATAAGCCAAGAGAAGGCGAATAATAGTTGGTAGTGCTCGATGAACTAGCTAGACGGACGAGCTGGGAACTTTCATGAATTCTGAAGAGAGGCCAGCACAAGTTTGGAAGGCTAATCACAAAATGAGAGCTGATCACAGTTCAGAGCCATCCTAAATATTGAAAATAAACTTTGTTCAAAGAGACACCCTTTTCTAGAGTGGAGATTTTTAAAATCCGTTTTTGAAAAAAAAAAAAAAAAAAAGCGATGTAGCCTGGGACTCCACAAAAGTAAAAGGCCTTTCACCGAAACTTTGAGTAACTCTCTTGGTGTAACTCTCTCCAATCTGCCTCTCAGAGGATGTGTATTCTGTTGCTTCCTTCTATTTCTATGGCATGTTCTCATTTTCCAGCCCACACTCCCTTTCCGCCTGCCCTCTGAAGGACAGTGTGTTAGGCAGGGTTCTCTAGAGAAACAAAACCAGGACACTTATGATCACATACAAAAATAGGTTGATACAGCAAGAAGGAATATAACAGCTAATTAGTCCACACGGCGGTACAGTTCAGTTCAACTCACTTTCCCTTTCAAGGAACAGTTAATACACTGGAAGTCCTTCAACTCACATGGACTGCTGGGTCTCAGGTCAAGGAAACAGACAATGGAGTCTTCCCTTGGGCAAGGCTGACAGTCTACCCAAAGGCAGCAGACAGCAGGGTAAGTCAGGAAGAGTCAATCGCTCAGAAGCTTAGTCTGGGGGACCAGCCTCCCCACAACCCAGTGGGTCCAAGAAGTGGTTGTGCAATTGAGGAATAAGTTAAAGAGACATCGGACAAGGTAAAGCATGCAAGGAGTCACCTCCTCAGTCATGACTTCAGGAGCCAGATATAAGCAGAAAGAACGCGAGTAATGTCATCTCAGGAGTTTGTATAATCTCTGGCACACAGGCCACAGTAAGCACATACATAACAGGAAGGGGGTGTACAATGGGCATACACGTAGCAGAAGGGGGACAAGCTAGGAGAGCACACACAGTAGGAAGGGGTTTTACTAGGGGCACACATGATAAGAAGACACATAAGTAACAAGAGGGGGGGGATCTACAGTCAAGATGGCAGCTTAATGTTGGTCATTCTGAGCAGGCTTGACTTTAGGCATCTTTGAGCTTTTCTCCAGAAACAATCTCTGATCCTTATCAGGAGGGAGTGGGCCCTACTTTGAATGGGACAGATAACAGGGGTCTGATTGTTTTTGATGGCAGACAACCTTTAGCAGATAGTTTTTAAGCAATCGACCTACAAGTGAATTCATGGCCTTGCAAGTCACACCTTCAATTTGGCCTTATTATGAGGGAACAAAAAGTCATATCATTGTGAATGAGGGGGAGTGCGGAGTAGAGACCCAAAGCCCATCTGTAGACAACTGGACAGCCCGTCACAGAGGGTTGCAGGGAGGAGAGTTATCTATCTTGACTTTCCTATATCAAATGATCTTAATTATACAAATGAATTTATGTAAATTTAACATAATTAATGAGGCAAAACAAGTAAAAACCATAATAAGAACCAGTCAGTGTGCAGTACAGCAATGATGAAGCATACAACTTTCCTCTTGTTTATAATGTTTCTCCCCCCACCCTCCCCTCCCACCCCGCATCATGATCCCAATTCTATCTTTTTTTTTTTTCCAATTCTATCTTATAAATCAGGGTAGACCAGAAGATGTACACTGGAACAGATAAGAACTGGAGACACAGGGAAACCAGGACACATAAACCCTTCAGTACCAATAATGAGAGTAGCAATAACAGGAAGGGAAGGGGAAGGTGTGATAGAAAAAGGGAATCGATTACAAGAATCTGCATACAACTCTCTCCCTGGGGGAGGGACAACAGAAAAGTGGGTGAAAGGAGACGTCAGACAGTGTAAGATAGGATAAAATAATAGTAATTTATCAAGGAGGAGAAAAATGAGGAGCTGATACTAAGGGCTCAAGTAGAAAGAAAATGTTTTGAGAATGATGATGGCAACAAATATACAACTGTGTTTGACACAATGGATGCATGTATCAATGGTGATGAGTTGTATGAACCCCCAATAAAATGATTTAAAACAAAGCAAAAATAAAGGGTCATTCAACCCCCAAAGGGATAACAACCCACAGGTTGAGAACCGCTGCCCTAAAGTCTATTTTATTTTTTACTTTGTTTTTTAATACTTTTATTGGGAGCTCTTATAGATATCATAACTCTCCATGGTTTCACCACCTCAAGCAGTATTATACAATTGCTACTACAATCAGTTTCAAAACACCTTTCCTCTTGAACTCCTTGATATCAGCTCCTCTTTATCCTTTCCCACCCCCACGCTACCCCCCAGGAACCCTTATTTTTATTTTTGCCATATCTTACACATGCAATATATCCATTCACCTATGATTCTGTTGTTCAATCCCATTGCATAGGATTATGTAGTCATCAAGGATATCAGCTCCATATTTCCCCCTGTTCCCCCAACCCCACCCCGCAGGGAACTGTTACTCTTGTTACAGTTTCTGAAGGGTTATCTATCTTGGTTTTCATGTATCAAGTGATTTTTATTATACAAATGAAGCTATGTAAATCTAACATAATTAATGAGGTAGAACAAATAAAAACCATAATAGGAAGGAAAGAAAATATTAAAGAACTAGAGGAGAGTTATGTCCTTCATCAGGGCTATACTGCACCATGAATTTATTATCTGGGTGTGTGGCCCTTCTGAGAGGGACTGTCCTGTTACCTTACAGATGGATTTGGGGTCTCCACTATATCCATGCCCCTTCACTCTGACCGGTGGCTTGTTATTGAACGTCTAATACCTTTTCCCATGGACACCTCATGATCACACAGGCTGGTGTGCTACTTCCATGTGGGTTTTGCTGTTCCCTGCTATATGACCACTTGTTTAACTACAAGACTTTAAGGCCCCCCAAACACTAGATCTTTGGGGGGGGGGGCATCACTGCCCTCTGGTGGCAGTGGGAGGCCCAGCCTTGCTCCTGGAGAGCTGCTGCTGGATTTGAACTGCCAGCCCTGTGGGCCGCAGTCCTGCACTCAACCACTATGCCACCAGGCCTCAGCCTGATACTAGATCTTTTAATAGCCAGACACCATCAGTTTTCTTCCCCACGTTTGCTTATACACCCATTATGTATTTGTGTCATAAGTTTCACATTATTAGAACAAGTCGTTCTTGTACTGAGGTAAGATTGAAGTAAAGGCCCAAGTCCATCTGCTTTCTTGATGCCTTTGCACATATATGTAGATATATATATACACAGAAACATGTATTTATATATTTACATATATACTTGTATATACACATACATATTTTTTCCTCTTTCCTTTTTCTTCCCACCCCCTCCTGTCCCACTATCATGCTTACCCATCATTCACCTACAGTCCACTTTAAATCCATTAATACACCCACAGCCATTAACTCAATTCCAACTCAGTGATCCCACATAGGGGTTTCTAAGGTTGTAACTCTTTCTAG
>PVJH01020761.1:21998-40334 GCA_004026705.1 Nesogale talazaci | reverse complement strand
ACGATCTCGTGTGGGCATGGGCTTGTAGCTGCATGACTCTGAGGCCCGCTAGCTCCACGCGGCATCTTTTCCTGTGTCTCTTCTCACTTATCAAGACACCATCCACGTTGGATTCGGACCCACCCGATTGCAGCCTGACCTCCTGGGGGCTGATAACATCTTCAAAGACCCAATTCCAACAAGTCACAGGCCCGGGGCTGGAGCATCTCGTTTGGGGGCATCGCTCAGCGGCCCCGTTCTTGCTCTTGGTAAGTGCCACTCAGTCAATCCCGACTCAGCAAGTCCTACTACAGAGAAGAGAGCAAACGCTGCCGGCTCCCGCGCCGTCCTCCTGCTTCTTGTGCGTGAGCCCAGGAGTGCAGCCGCCGTGTCCACCCAGCTCATTAAAGACCTTCCTTTTGGGCTGAGACCCGGCGGCGTAGTGGTTGTGCGCGGGACTGCGGCCCACTGGGATGGAGGTTCGATTCCAGCTCCTCGGAACAAAGGCTGGGCCTCCTACTCCCACCACCTGAGGGCAGTGATGCCCAAAACAAAACAAAAAAAGACCTTCCTTTTTTTTCCCCTGGCCCTCCACTATCCCAAACAAGATGTCCATTTCCAGAGACTGGTCCCTCTTGACAACATGCCCAAAGGATGGGAGACAAAGTCTCTCGCCACCTTCACTTCCAGAGAGCAATCTGGCTCAGACAGTTTTGTTCATTGTTCTGGAAGTCATTGTTACAGCTTAACACTTCACAGAAACAAACAGAGAAAGGCACATTGCCGAAATTGTACAGTGGTGCAGTGAAGAGAGACAAAACGTCAAAAACCAAACCCCGGACAATGGATCACGATGGCCCCGTGTACTGCAGAGTAGAATCCGGGTGTCCTTAGCTGTAAACTTGATGGAAGCAGGTCATCAGGGTACCACTGGTTACCCTGTAGGTTAGTAAAACTCACTCGCTGCTACTCCAGTGCGTGGTGTTTCTGAGGCTCTGAATCTCTGTGGGAGCCTCATCTGTGGCCCTTGGAGCAGCTGGTGTGTTTGAACTGCCAACCTTACAGTGAGCAGTCCAGTGCTTACTCAAGAGGACCACCGTGGCTCCTTTTTAGATCAGTAGTGGACCACAAAACATTTGTGCCAGAGAGCAATTCTGCCTACTTGTCTATGTGTACATGAGATATCTCTAGATTGTTCATTGTTTCTCCAGAGAGAGAAATTGGGAGATTGAGAGGAGATGAGCACTTTATCATCTGCCTTTGGCAGCTTTGGGGCTTTGAACAAATGAATATGTGGCAGTGCAAAGAATTAATAAATTATCTAAACAATAAAACAAAATAGTAGGTACTCATTCACAAATAATAGAAAAGATGAATGCATTAGAGCTGTAAAAATCACCCAACCCTATATCTGAATATATAAGAAGTCCCACAAGAACAAAAAACACCATTAACTGATGAAAAATTAGGGGAATAGTTCAGGGTGAAAATGGAATGATGTGATGAATGTAAGTTAATGTCCTGGAGTTGTAAATGTCTTACCATAATAACTGGTGGGCTAACTATATACTTACCACAATTAAGAGGGGAGGAAAAACAACCAACCCAATTTTAAAAGGGCAAAGGACTTTAATAGGCATTTCTCAAAGAAAAGATCCACAAAAAGGATAGAAAAAAAGTGCAGCATCCTCATTCCGGAGGGAAATGCAAGTCAAAATCACAACGAGGTCTCACTACACAGCCCTAAGACGGCTCCTATCAGAAGAAGAGAAAATGGAAACAACACATGTTGGTGAGGATATGGCAGAATTTGACATTTCCTTGAAATATTGAACATTGAAAAGGTGGAACAACCCAAGTGTCCATCAGCAGATGAATGGATAAACACAGTGTGATCTATCTGCATGATGGACTATTACTCGGCCGTGGAATGAGTCCTGATCCATGCTGCGACACAAATGAACCATGCACTCATTGTGCTGTGTCACTCCGTCAGTCACAAAAGGGCAGATATTGTCTGATCCCCACCAACATAAAACAGGGAAATGTGCCGAGACCTAAATTGATTTGGGGTCAGCGAGGATGGGGGGGTGAGGCATCACTGTCCTCTGGTGGGAGTAGGAGGCCCAGCCTTGCTGCTGCATTTGAACCTCCAACCCAGTGGGCCACAGTCCCGTGCACAACCACTATGCCACCGGGGCTCAGCCCAGAGAATTCTTTCTGCAGGGGGCACTGAGCTTCTGGTAATGGTGGTGGAATAACTTAGAAATGAATAACAGTAATAGTTGTACAACATGATGCTCAAACCAATGTTACTGAATTATACATGTAAAAAAATGGGCTGAGCCCTGGTGGCGTAGTAGTAGTTTGCAGGACTGCGGCCCACGGGGTTGACAGTTGAAATCCAGCAGCAGCTCTCCAGGAGCAAGGCTGGGCTTCCTACTCCCACCAGGGCAGTGATGCCACAAAAAAAAAAAATGGAAAAAAATGAAGAATTGGCAAATGTTGTGCTGTGCATATTTCACCACAATATTTTTTGTAACTGTCCAGAATGCTTCAGAAAGATGGGCAGCAGGTGCAACCTATCACATTTGTGGAAATTAATAGAACCATGTACCTCCAACAATGAACATTTTTAAATAATGATACTATTTGATGAAATACATACAATCCAGCTCTCTTTTTTTTTGGGGGGGGGCATCACTGCCTTCTGGCGGGAGTAGGAAGCCCAGTCTTGCTGCTGCTGGATTTGAACCACCAACCCAGTGGACCACAGTCCCGCACACAACCACTACACCACAGGGGCTAAGCCTGAGTCCAGCTCTCTTACAAGGCCCTAAATCAGAAAACTTAGATATCTAACTCCTATCTTGGAGATAAGAGAAAAGGGGATGGAAAAGTTGGAATGGGGAGATGGAGGAAAGACCCTCCAGGGTCTGGAATGCTATTCAAGGCAGGTTTATGTACACTCCCTGTCATGTAGCCCGCACCCCAGAGGGAGATTATAATTATTTGAGCACATATAAAGAAACAGTTAGCCAAGTTCTTCACAGATAGGAGTGGAAGATAAAGTTGGGAACAAGAAGTAACTGATATTTTGCAGACTGCTGCACTTGCACTGCTTTGCCAGGGAACAGGAGGAAATATGTCCACTTTATCTTAGATGAGGTGTCAGGCCAGCCAGTACATCATCAGCTCCCTGAGTTGAGCTGTAGCATGTTCCCAAGTCCCCTTGAACCATGAAAGGTGGGGGTCCAGTCCAATTTGCCTAAACAGCAAACAACTTTGCCCTCACAGTAACTGTCATGAATCTCTCCTAAAAATAGCCAATGTCAGGCTGAGCCCTGGTGACATAGTGGTTGAGTGTGGGACTGTGACCCATTGGCTTGGCAGTTCAAATCCAGCAGCAGCTCTCTGGGAGCAAAGCTCGGTAGCTCCCACGACCACCAGAGGCAGTGATGCAAAAAAAAAAATAGCCAATGACAAGGGCTCAAGTAGAAAATATTTAGAAATGAGTATGGCAACGTGTATCAATATGCTTGATACAAATGATGTATTGAATGTTATAAGAGCTGTAAGAACCCTCAATAAAATCATTGAGAAAAAGGAAAAAATAGCCAATGAATGAAGAAAGAAAAAAGTGAATAAAGGATATCTCTTCCTCATAGAATGCTACTTAATAAACAAAGAAGGAATGAGAAAAATAGAGAAGTTGCTCTTAGAATACCAGAGTAAAGGTGCTGCAGGCAAGATGGTATCCATCCATAGTGAGGAAAATCAAAAGACATCTGGGAACAATTGGTCCAATGGACTAATGGAACATGAAAACATTGGCCTCCACAGTCCTGAGACCCAAAGAGCTAGATAGCGCCCAGCTAGCGCTACCAGCTGCTCCGAAAAAGATGACACTGAAGGTCCAGGACAGAAGAGGAGAACCATGGAGAGCATCAAGGAGAGTGGGTGTGTTAGGTGAGAAGAGACGGTGGACCCTGGAGACTCTGGCCTGTCACCATCCTTCAGGTCAAGAATGGAACCCACCTCTGTGGTGAAAACCAAGCAGACCGCCATGTGAACATGGTCCAGGGTCAATGTTTAGTAAAATGAATCACTGTACTATAATTACATGAGATATTAGCACCTGAGAAAGTAGAATGAAAGATGCAAGAAAACTCTACTTGGAAAAAAAATTTTAAGTATAATGGAATATATATATATATATATATATATATATATATATATGGCATCACTGCTCTCCGGTGGTGGGAGTAGGAGGCCCAGCCCCACTGCTGGAATTGAACCTCCATCCCAGTGAGCCGCAGTCCCACACACAACCACTACGCCATCGGGGCTCAGCCTAGAATATAAATATTTTTTTAAAGGAAAAATCTACTATTTTTGCATCGTTTTGGTAAGTCTGAGTTATTCACCCAGTGACACTGACTGTTAGCATTCCTAGTGTATTTTTTTCCTTGCCCTTTTCCGAGTGTTGTTTATTTATGCTCCACCCAAGGGAGAGCATGACACACCCAGGGTTTTAGTCCATCACGAGACATCAGACACTGAGATCTCCTAACAGCCATCACCACCCTCATCTCACCAAACAATGATGGACTCAAGCGGCTGAAGGGTCTCACAGCTAAGAAGGGACAGAAATCTCCAAGTCCTGATGACAAATTTCATTATCTCACATGGATAGATTGAATTATGTCTTCTCATATGTGCTGCAATCCTAACAGCTGAATCTAATCCTATGACCCCGTTTGTGTTCATGAAGTTATGCCAGTAGAGCGTGAGTCCCAAAACTAATAATTTCTGAGTTATAAATGGGGCAGAATAAAGGGAAGACAAGTGCCAAAGGTTGAGGACTGTCACCCAAAACCATAGGAGGACCCAGCAGGGATGAGACCACTGTGGGAAGAGAATAAATTTCTGTTCTTTTTTTTTAATTAAAAATCATTTTATTAGTGGCTCGTACATCATTTTTCCAATACATAAATAGACATTCTGTGACAAGAACCCTCGCACGTCCGCTGCTGTCATCATTCTCCAAACATCTGCCCTTTCCCCCAGCCCCTGGTGTCGGTTCCTCCAACCCCTCCCCAGTTTCTGTTCTTTAAAGTCACCCACGTAGCAAAGAAGAAAGATGAAGATCAAAGGCACCTGCACGTAGTTAGTTCACAAGACGCCTGGCCTGTGTGGATCTCAGCCTCTGCAAGCCTGGGGCCAAAGGAGCCTGATGAAACTGGACTTCCTGCGATGCCATTGGGAAAGCAATCATATTGGGAGGTTCCAGATAGATGGTGTGGTGGTCATGTACTTGATGTCAATTTCATGATTGGGATGTAGGGGTGGAGTAAGCCTGTCAATCTGGAGATAGCCAATGAGGCCTCTGTGTGGGCATGGTTTTCTCTTGAGAATTCTGGGAAGTCTCGAGGTATTTCCCAATTGGAGTAGAGAGACTTGAGCCCTTCGCCGAGACAATGAACTACTGACAAGATGAGATGACAGCATGCTGATCAATCCTGATTCCTGGAGAATAGAAGAGCTGGAGGAGAAGCCACATGGGCTTGCCCTGATGAAACCAGACCTCTGGGGCCAGAGAAGCCACAGAGAGACCCCTGCCAGAGCTGAGATGCTTCCACCGCCAATGGATACTGCTGATGGTCCCTGAGCACTGGAAATGAAGAGCCATGGGGAGACCCCTGCCAGCGCCGGGATGCTTCTACTGCACATGCTTCGTGAGTCATAAGGAGACTTTATAGGCTAATGGACTAATATCATATATAGACATATGGGCTAATATCAGACTTATGACTTTGGACTGGACTGGGTTGGGATGCTTTCTCAATGTTCCATTCCTCTTGTATCCATATGCATGTCTATGAACTTGTTTTTCTAGTCTACCCAGACTAACACAGAGTTAGGGGAGGACAAGGTGAAACATTGGACAGTGTAAGATATGACAAAATAAAAATAAATTATCAAGGGTTCATGAGGGAGGGGAGCAGAGAGGGAGGAGGAAATGAGGAGTTGATACCAAGGGCTTAAGTAGAAAGCAAATGTTTTGAGAATGATGAGGGCAACAAATGTGCTTGGCATACAATGGATACATGTATGGTCTGTGATAAGAGCTGTATGTGCCCCCAATAAAGTGATTAAAAAAAAAAACCTCAATAGCATACAAAAGGACCAGACTCACAAGTTGGATAGAGACCAATAGAACCCAGAAGATTATAAACTTTAGTTACCCTTCAGGTCTGGAAATGAGCCCACCCATGGTTCACTCTTCAGCCAAATAGGCCTGTAAGGGAACAATGGCACTTGGGAGGTCCATACTCCTTAGAACAATTGACTATTTGGGCTGTCAGTTATCATGATCTAGAGGGCAGCATTTGCCTAAAGACAGAGTTCAGAAGGAAGAAGGGATGAGGAAAAAGAAGAGGTGGAAATGGGGAACTCGGGAGCAAGTGGGGTGAGCAATGCTAAAATTGGGGCCTCAGGCTGAGCCCTGATGGTGTAGTGGTTGTGTGCAGGACTGCAGCCCACATGGTGATGGTTCAAATCCAGCAGCAGCTCTCTAGGAGCAAGGCTGGGCTTCCTACTCCCACCCGGGCAGTGATGCCACACACACACACACACACACACACATACTCACACACAATGTGGGGGTTGTACTCAATGGCATACAGCAGAATGTGTATGCATTGTTGGGTGGAAAATGGATCTGCTCTCTCACCCAAATCACAACAAACAGTTAAAAAATTAAAATGATAAAGTCGCCCACTTGGGGAATTTTTTACCTGGGCAGTGTTAGGGAACCATGACACTCATTTAATGATGCTGCATGTCCTGGGTCACACTGAGGGGAGCCAGCATCTACAAAGCCATGCCCACCCCCACCCGCTTTCACACTAAAGGTTTCTGTCTGCAGCTTCGGCCTGGATGGGTGGCAGTCGAGAGGAGAGACGTCCAACAGAACCGAGCTCCACACTGGACAGACTTGGTCATGATAGAGGGGGCGGGGGGGATAGTGGTGACTCGGTAGAAATATCACCTTCCTAGTGGAAGACCGGGGTTCAGTCTGAGGTTCTATTTTCTCAATATTCAATTGCTCTTGTAAATAAAGCTCTTTCTTACACACACACACACACACACACACACACACACAACATCCCAACCCAGATCAAGTCCTTAAATTCGATATTAGTCCATATGTCCAATACCAATCTATAAAGTCCTCTTCAGACTCATGAAACACATACAATGAAGCCGCATGCAGGATGATCACAGTTCAGTGGGTGAGAAGTCTTGTGGGTCCAGTGGCGTTGTAACCCTCTCAGCACTGGCAGGGGTCCATGTGGCTTCTCCTCAGGGATGTCTCGCAGGGAGTCAGCTTAATCCCCTCAGATTGACACCAGATGATGTAACGACCACACACAGTAACAACAAAAGCTGCAGTGTAGCAGAGCCCCTGCTGGACCTGTCTTCCTCCCCTTTCCTTCCCAAACGCACTGCCATTGAGTCTGTTCTGGCCCTGGGAGATCCTACACCACCGGTCACCCTCACTGGCCCCCGAGCTTCCCAGAGGAAGGGAACTCTGTGGAGTTAGAAAGCCCTGGGACTTGCAGTTAGCCGCCCAATGAGCCACCGCCATGCACCCGGGCTCCCTCGGGGATCTGAGAGGACAGCACAGGCTGCTCTGTCGGTTTTCCCAGGCAGCCCGACGTGCAGAAGCAGACCGCCAGACGGCTTGCCTGGGGAAGGACTTGGGGGTGGGAACCTCTAACCTGGCCGTCAGTCGTGGGGTGTTTTACCCATTGCATCGCCAGGGCTTCTCGCACTGCTGGCGCTCCCCCAAGAAACCTCCTGCACCCCTCACTTGAGCCCAACAACCATTTCCCCGGGGAGTTGGGGTGGGGGAGGGCCCGCGATGACACGCAGTCCTTCACAGAGCCTGTGGGTCTTGGCCCCTCCGGCGCTCTCGCGGTCCCCAGCTGCGCAGACAGCCCCAGGTTTCCACCCGCGGCGGACAAGAGGCAGCGCTGACTGCTCCACACAGCTCCACACAGCACACCCCGTGCCGCCCTGGCCCCGGGCCTGCCCCGGGTGTGAGGTGCACGCGCTTGGGGGACCTGGGGGTGGCCTGGATCTCGGGAGGTGGAGCTTCAGCTCTGCGAGGTTTAAGAGGAGGGTGGGGGCCCAGTGGGCAGAGCCAGGAGGGCGAGGTGTGTGGTGCCCGTCTGGCCCTCTTGGGTGGGGCTGGGTGAATGTTGTGTTCGGGTGGCGGCCGTCACGAGGCCTGTTGAGTCGGCCAGGCTGCGGGTTTGGGACGGAGGCCAGGGGGATTGGCTGCGTCAGGCACGCCTGCTCAGGAAGTGGAGTAGGCGGCGCCCAGGGAAACCTCCGCGTTGGCAGACGTTGCTGCAGAATGGGGACGGAGTTACAGAGGGCTTGCCAGGGCCCCCACTACAGTAGGCCCAGGTGAGGGAGGGCTCCAGGGCGTGTAAGGAAGGAAGAGGGGCCAGTGAGGGATGATGGATGGCCAGGTGCTGAGACCCCCCTGGGACTCCGACCTACCTGATCAGACCTGTGACCTCGCACTTCAGGGACCACATCCTCCTTCTGGTGTGGAGACTGCACGCTTCAGCATCTTAGCTCTTCCCCCCCTCGCCCCCCGCCACCCCCCAGACAGGTAGCCCACAGGTGGTACAAGTCTTCTCAGATATCTCCAGAAGAAAAAGGGGGTTCACTGGTTCACTTCTGGCCTTCCTGGGGTCCAGAGAGAGGGGTGGGCTCCCTTGTCCCCTCTGGGCAGAGCAGTATCAGTGGACAGCTGATGGAAAGCTGGACAGACAGACAGATGGACTGGCAGAAGCCTGCTCAGCCGCCCCTGCTTGGCCCTTCCCCAGCCTCTGTGTTGGCAGCCATACCTGTGAGACCGTCCAAGCCTAAAAATGACGGCTCCATTGAAAACGAGTGTCGACATCAACATGCTTGTAAGGATGAATTCGAATATCGTGTCTGGGATTTATTTCAAAATAAAGGGGTTGAGGGAGGAGTGGAGAAGAGGTGAGAGGTCAGCCTCCAGTTAGTAGCTACTGAAGTTGGGTGGTAGGTAGATGGGAGTTTTCCCTTCGATCTTCCCTCTACTTTTGAATATTCTCACAATTAATTTTTTTTCATTTTTTTACAATTAATTTTTAATGTAATCTAAAGGAAGTCTTAAAAAAAAATAAAAAACCTGTCCCACCACAAGAATTAGCAACTTTCAGAGAACTTTGCAGTATGGGAAAAGTCTTTGGTGGTGCAGAAGTTTTTCAATCAGCCAACCTGATGCTTGGTGGTTTGAAATCCCCCAGCCACGTCACGGAAGAAAGGCCTGGCGATCTGCATCCACAAAGATCACAGGCAAGGAAACTCTCCAGAGCACAGCTCTGCTCCATGCCACATGGGGCCACCGGCCCTGGCATGGGCTTGGGGTGGGGGGCAGGTTTGGGAGCCTGAGAATCCATGCCCACCGGATTGCATGGCTTTGCTTTCACTTCCACAGAGTCTCCCCCATCCCCCACCTCACCCGAACTCCTTCAATCACTGCAAAGGAAGGCTGGGAGCGCAGGTCTCCTGAGTTCCAAAACAAGGCACCCTCTTCTCAGCTGCTTCATCCTGAGGTTGACCATGGGGCTAACTCCACGTTTCCTGTGACCAAGAGCAGGCCAGCTGGGTGGCCAGGGCTTCCGGGGCGGTGTCCACTTAGAGTCCTGGCTGGCTCCTGCAGGTCTGAGCTCTCTGCCCCAGGGTAAGCTCCTGAGCAAGCCCTGGCAATGCTCAGCTTCCACCCCCACCTCCTGCCTGAGGCTGCCCCAGGCACCCGGCAGGGGGGCAGGCAGGGGTGAACAAGGGCTCCTCCCCAGCACTGGTGACTGAGGGAGGGCACTCAGAGTTCCCCTCTCACCTCTGGATACCAGGCATATCTCACAGAATGGGGGGGCGGGGCCTGACTGCCCCTCCACCGCACAGTGCTCGGGTCTAACCAATCTTGGTGACCCTGGCAGGAGCTCCGTGCATCTGTGAGCCTGCTCTGACGAGGTCTGAAATCCTCAGACACTGCTGCTCGGCCAGAACACCCAGCTCTCCTCCCTCAGGCCAGGCTGGCCCCGCTCCAGAAGGGAGACACAGGGCAAAGGGTGACGGGGCAAAGAGTGAGGGTATGCAGCTGCCCTGTCCCGGTGCCCACCAGGAATCCTTTCCTGGGTTATCTCACTTAATCCTTGTGGTGACGCTGCCTGTTTTAAAACATAGAGGCGGGGGCCCAGAGAGCTGCCCGGAAGTTACAGACCAGGACTTGGAGTGTGGGCTGCTTTCCTTCTCTCTCTCCTGCCACACGGTGCGCTGCCACTGAGCGTGGCCAGCAGTGCGGTGCCAGAAGCAGCCCTGGAGTAGGGATGCCAGCTGGACCTGCACATCCCTCCCTGTCCTCTCCCGTGTCCTGGAGGAGAGCTAACCTCACTGCCTTCCAGTCGATTCCAACTCATCGCCACCTATATAGGGCCACCAGGGCTGTCAGTCCGTCAAGAGCAGAGAGCCTGACCTTCCCCCTGCAGAGTGGCTGGTGGGTGTGACCTGCTGACCTTGTACTGGCCAGCACGGAACTCACAGGGCCACCACCAGAGTTCACTGGGAGACAAGCAACTCACTGCCATTCCAACACACAGCAGCGGGTTTCTGAGACTAAATCAGGAGTCCTCAAACTACAGCCCGCGGGCCACATTCGGCCCGCTGAGGACATTTATCCAACCCACTGGTGTTTTTGCCGCCACCACTATCCTGCTTAGCAGTTGACTCAGCCCGGATCCCCAGTAAATTTGTACATAGTTGACTTTTTTTTTTTTTAACTATGGACCAGCTCTCCAATGGTCTGCAGGACAGTGAACTGGCTCCCGTTAAAAAAGTTTGAGAACCCCTGCGCCCTGGTGGCATAGTGCTTGTGTGCAGGGGTGCATCCCACAGAGTTGAGGGTTCAAATCCAGCAGCAGCTCTCCAGGAGCAAGACTGGGGGCTTCCTACTCACACACACACACACACACACACACACACACAAAGAGTAAAAGTCCTCATCTTTCTTCGAAGGTACTGCCTGTGGTTTCAATCTGCTGACCTTTTGGTTAGCAGCTTACCAAGTAACCCACTAAGCTACGAGGGCTCCTTCAAAGGGGGGCAGGGGGAGAGGAGAGAGAGGTCAACTAGACATTAGGATGAACTCGTAAGTGGAGTCACCGTGGTGTTTTAGGGTACAAGAGAGATCACATCTCAAATAGCGTCTAAGGAGAACAGTTACTAAATTTTTTTTGGGGGGGGCATCACTGCTCTCTGGTGGTGGGAGTAGGAGGCCCAGCCTTTGCTCCTGTGGAGCTGGAATTGAACGTCCATCCCAGTGGGCCGCAATCCCGCCCACAACCACTGCGCCACCGGGGCTCAGCCCTCAGTTACTAAATTTTTAAAGGGGCCAAGCCACAGACACAGCGTCTGCATGAAGGAGGGATGGGGGCAAAATGGCGTCTAAAGGTTTGTTGAGATATAAAACTTTTAGAAGGGCATAGGCAGCCAAAAGAAACTGTCACAAAGCATGGGTGGCGGCATACCAAGGCATCACAGCTACAAGTGGGACAACAGAAGCAGGAAAGGGACTATTATTGGGACAGATACAAGATTGGTCCAGACCTTCAGATCAGGGCAGTCAGGTGAAGACTGAGCCAGCAGGTTGAGCTCCTCTCCCTGAGTCGGATGAACTTTCCAATCACGCGGCCTGGGGGCAAGCTTATCTACGTCCTTGGATCGTGATAGGAAGATCCATAGAAACGGCTGGATCTATTTAGGGACCCTGCAGATGGATTTTGGGCTCTCAGCCATCCATAGCCTTTTGCAAACCAGGGTGCTCAGTATTTAAGCTCTAACGCAGTGGTGATTGTCAGACGCTGGAATCTTGGGGGGCAAGGGCTCTTGAGCACAGCAGACCCCCTGAGTGGGATCTCCCAATAGCCGGGATGAGGCCACAAGTCAGGTCACTAGATCAGAGATGTAGGACACAGTGGCTGAGCCAGCAGAAGCCGTGGGACCAGTCGGTCCTGGTGCAGGAACTCCCCTGCTCCTGAGGGCAGTGCGGGAACAGACAGTAACGTGGGCTAGGAGGGAAGCACCCTCTGGGGCTGAGCGCAGGCCGCCTGGTTGGGACACTTCGAGATAAGGAGCCCAGGCAGACTGATGCAACCCTGCAGGAGAAAGGCCACGAGGCTGGAGGTGGTGGCCAACGACGTGGGGCTCCAGAACAGCAGTCCTCACTCCCTGCAGGCAGTGGGGACACGCAAAGACCCTAGTAGTGCCAGTGTGTGCTGATGTGGGCAGCACACTGACCTCACACAGTCTTCCTGGCCACTTCAGGACAGGCTCCGCCTCCGTGCCAGCTGCACTTTCTCCCTAAGGAGATGAGAGCAAGCATCTGCAGATGCTGGGAGCTTGACATGCCTTCACTCACTGGATCCTCACAGCCAAATCATGAGCTCCTTTTAGAGATGAGGAAACTGAGGCTTTGCTTGGAGAAAGAAATTAAATTGTCTCAGGCCAGCCAATTCAGGAAGTGGGTGCATCCAAGGTGCTTGGTTTCATTTCCCCTGGCACGGTGCCCAAAGTGCCTCACCCCTTGGCATTTGAAAGCATGTCTCCCATGCCAGCTTCAGGAAGGCAGCCAATGTGGGGCTGAGTGGCTCCAGGGAGCAGTGAGATTCCCCCCTCTTCCCTAAACCCTGTCCCCCTAGGCAAGGAGCTAGGGGAGAGGGTGGGAGAGATTTTGTCTTCTCGCTGACTCTGGATTCCCTCCTCCTCCTTCTCTCAGCGGCCTCCGAAGGACAGGTGGCAAGCGAAAGGCTATGTGTTGGTTACATAATCTGGTATCAATTTGGGGCTTTTATGAGTGAAGGGGCGGAGTCTAGCCTGTCGATCAGATTGCAGCTAGATGACCTCATCTGGAGGCGAGACAGAGATAAAAAGCTCACTAGAGTCCAGACACACACTCACTCCCTGTGAGACATTCCTGCTGACACGCCACATGGAGCTGTGCTGATGGCAGCCAGAGCCCTGGAACCGGAGGAGCCATGTAGAGACCCATGCCAGCCCTGAGCTGCTTCCACCACCACTGGATCCACAAGACTTCCCACCTCCTGGCCTGTGATCTTCCTGCATTTCATGTCTTTGCATGTGTTGTGTGAGTCTGAAGAGGAACTTAAGAGATTGGTATCGGACATATGGGCTAATATCGGACTCCTAGACTGGGCTGGGATGTTTTCTGAATACACAATTGCTCTTTTATATTAAAATTCTTTCTCACACACATATGAGTGTCAACGAGCTTGTTTCTCTAGTCAACCCAGACTAACACGGGCTACTACCAACATGAACACGTGTTCGAGGCTCGTCCATGTTTGAGCACACAGGGGTCCATCGATCTGAAAAGTATCCCCTGGATGGCATACACCCACCCTGTGTGCCCGCTCATCTGCTGGTGGACAGTTAGTCCATTTCCACCTTCTGGCTCCTGTGAGCGGGGCTGTAGTGAAGAGTGCAGTCATCACTAGGCCCAAGGGCACAGAGGGCAACTGGCAGGTGAATTAAGAGTCCGAGAGGCAGCCAGAGGCCTGGGCTGCAGGAACTACTTTGCAGATGGTTTTTGCAGGAGCTAAGTCCTGTTCTCTCTCTGGACTTTGTTTTCTATCCAAGGAGGTTGAACTTTGGGCAGCTAGAGATGACCATATGTATAGTTTGTGCTCGAAGCCATGGCGGTCCCCTTGGTTACCTGAACCGCTCCAACAGCCGGACCACAAAAGGCTGGAACGTAACTGTATTTTCTCACAGTTTAGGAGGCTAGATGTCTAAATTCAGGAGGAGAGCCCGTGGTGCAGTCCGGGGAAGCATTGGATTGCTAACCTCGAGGTCGGTGGTTCAAATTCACCAGTTGCTGGGAGGGAGAAAGACGAGGCTGTCCGTTCCTGTGAGGAGTTACCGTCTTGGAAACGTCTGGTCACTGTGGTCAAAACTAACTCCACGGCAGAGGGTGCAGTTCGGTTTTCTACAGGGGGAGGGAGCCCTCGCTGGGCAATGATGACGTGCTCGACTGTTAGCCAAATAAATGAGTGGCTCGAACCCCCCCGCTGTTCTGTGGGACACCAAGTGAGGCAGTTTGCTCCAGGCAGTTCTTCTCCGTCCTACAGTCACTCTAAGTTGGGCTGGACCCATTGGCAATGGGTCTATCTAGAGCGGGAGGCTTTGATAGGTCCTTGTTCCTTTTCAGCTCCTGTTCCGGGGCCATCTTCAGGGGGAGTCGCAGCTATCTCTCCCCATCCGAGTTCCTTGCTTTTGGCCTCATTTGCTCCTTTTACGTCTCAAACGTGATCCGCTGAAGATCCACCCTCACTGACTCACCACGGTCACACAGCCCGACCCTCCAGTGGGATGACAGCTATAGCCACATTGCTGTTAGAGCCCCCCGCGACTGAGGAGAGCTGCCCCCTTGGGTTTTTCAACTATAATCTTTGAATGGGTTTGAACCACCGACCTTTGGGTTAGAGCCCATTGAGCCTCCAGAGCGTGGGGGTTAGGATTTACAACAAGGCCGGAAGGGAGGACCCGGCATGGGGTGGCTGGGTGTGCGGAGGCGGGAGGAGGAGACACTTTGGAGATTAAGGTGAGCACTGCCTCTACCCTGGGGCAGCTGGTCCCCCTCAGCTTTGCCACTCCCTAACCAGGTGACCAGGGCGACCTCAAAGAGCTCAGAGATGCCAGGCAGGAAGTAGCATCTGCCAGGCCAGCTTCAGAGAGGGGAAGGCAGTGGGGGAGAGGTGTGCTCTCAACCACCCCGGCCCAGGTAGCAGTCTGGTGGGAGGGGCTGGGCGTCTGAGCTTTGCAGCTGTAAAGGACAGCTCTGCTGTGGGGAACTATCCGAGCTGCCCTGGAGCCCTGTGCAGGCCCCCTGAGCTCTAGCAGCCCAACCCACTGCAGAGAAGCTCCTGATAGGGTGGCAGTGGGGCAAGCTTCCTACCAAGCTGAAGGAGGCTGCGGGAGGGGTGTCAGAAGACTGTCTCCCCACTCGCAGGGGCCTTCTCTGGTCTGCAGCCGCCGTCTGCATGTTCCCTTCCGGTTCCTCGTTCTTCACGACCTTGTCTTGGACAGCTGGAGGGTGCCTTCGGATAGTCTGCCCTCTGGTTGCCATGTTCCAAGATGGGAGCGAGTCTCACTGCAGCCTGTGCAGGGTAAAGAACAGAACGCTGGCCTAGGAAGGTCAGAACGACCTTGGATAAGTCACTGTGCTTCTGACAATGCACTTGAAGCTGAATTTTCATCAGCACCAAGTACGGGCTCCCTGTGGCATAACATAAAATTAACCATTTCAAAGTGTACCATTTGCAAGCGTCTCCACTCTGCTTCCAAACCACATTCACCACCCCAAAAAGAAAGCCACTAAGCAGTCACTTCTTGTGCCCCTCCATCCGTTCCCCGACAGCATTTCATCCGCCGTCTGCCTCTATAGATTTCCCTACTTAACCTGTTTCAGATCAGTAGAATCACACAAGATACCTTTTTTTTTTTAGGCATCACTGCCCTCAGGTGGTGGGAGTAGGAGGTCCACCCAGCCTTTGCTCCTGGGAGCTGGAATTGAACCTCCAACCCAGTGGGCCGCAGTCTCACGCACAACCACTACGCCACCGGGGCTCAGCCAAGATACCTTTTTTTTTTTTTTTTTTTAATTTAGGCATCACTGCCCTGGTGGTGGGAGTAGGAGGCCCAGCCTTTGCTCCTGGGAGCCGGAATTGAACCTCCATCCCAGTGGGCCGCAGTCCCGCTCACAACCACTACGCCACCGGGGCTCAGCCCTAAGATACCTTTATGTCAAGCTTCTATCCCTTAACATATTCTTGAGGGTCATGCAGGAAGGTCATTAGTCTCCATGTGGTATGTATCACTCCTTTGTTCAGAGTGAATACTATTCCACTGTGTGGACATAGCACATTTGGTTCATCTACTTGTTTGGCTTTGTTTGAATATGTTTTCTGTTTGAAGGGTTATGGATGTACTTCAGAATGGAATTGCCGGCTGAGCCCCGGTGGCGTAGTGGTTGTGCGCGGGACTGCGGCCCACTGGGACAGAGGTTCAATTCCAGCAGTGGGGCTGGGCCTCCTACTCCCACCACTGGAGAGCAGTGATGCCCCCCAAAAAAACAAAAACAGAATGGAATTGCCGGGTCATCTATTCGGTAGGTACTCTGTTTCATAGTTTGAGGAAGGAGAGATTTTGATTTTGGGGAATTGGAATGCCTTTAGGTAGATGCTGGGTCACCACGTCTTTCTTCATTGTCTTACCCCCAACCTACTTGACTCCCAGAGTTCATTTGTCTGGCCCAAAGACATCTGAATTTGCTGCCCTTGGAAGACATTGAAGTGGGGGTGGGGGTGGGGGTGAGGGTGGGAACCGGTGGGGGGGGGCTGTAACTTGTGAGGGTGCCCAAGTCAGTTAGTTGCTCACTAGCCGGGTACCTTGGGGAAATGTCTCACCTCTCGGAGCGTATTATTTTGTTCGGCCCCACCGGGAATGTGATTACTGAAGGAGACGCTAGGGATCTGGGAAGGTGAGGGACCTAAGCCGTGGAGTTCAGTGACAGGATAGAGGCGTGAGAGGCCCCAGGAGGAAGAGGAGGGGGGAGAGGAGGAGCCGGGCGGGCGTCTTCCCGGGGGCGTCGCCGCGCTCGGCCTGCGGGCCCCGGCCAGTCCGAGGCGGGCGCGCCCAGGGCGGCCGTAGCGCGGGGCGCAGCCGGCGGGGGGGCTCGGCGGTCGACCGGGGCGGCCTCGCGGAGCTGGGCGAGGCTCAGGTTGGATTGCGGGTGGGCGGGTGTACCCCCAGGTCCCCGCCCCCCACATCCGGGGGCCCGGCCGGGCTCGGGGCTGGCCGCGCGCGGTGAGTCAGGCCGGGTTTTCCCTCCGCCTCTGGGGCAGGCCAGCCGCGCCGCCGCGCCGGTCCCTCCCTCCCTCGCCAATCCGGCTCCGGCTCCGGCTCCGGCGCCCGCCCGCCCGTCCTCCCGCGTTTTCCCGGCGCCGGCCGGCTTCGCACACTCGGCCGAGGACGGCCGCTTGGAGAGAGGGTTCGAGTCCGCGCCGCGGAAGAGCAGGGCGCCAGACCCGGAGCGCGGCCGCCGGCGAGCGCAGCAGCGCTCGTGCGCGGCGCCAGCATGGTAAGCGTGCGCCCGGCCGCGGACCCGGGCCAGACCCGGGGGGTGGGGCCGCCGCCGAGGTCGCGCCGTCCGGGCGTCCTTGGCCCGGCCGCAGCCCCTCGCGGGCCGAGGCCCCCGTCCGAGCAGTGGGCGGGGGCGAGCAGGGCGCGGGCGTGCCCAGGTGTCTCGGACTCCGCTGCGCCCACGACCCCGACGCGCCTCCGGGGGCTCTGGCGGCCGGCTCGGTCCCTGTCCACCTCCCTCCCCTTGCATATGGCGCCGCGGCGCGGACCCCCGCACCGCAGTCTGGGTGGGACGGCAGCTCCGGGCGGGAACCCTGGGAGGGGCTGGGCAGAGCCCACCCCGGGTAGCTCGAGGCTCTTCTGCAGGGCTTCGGCGATCTGAACCCCGGCCACGGCCACAGCCACCTCGGCTGCTCCTCCGATCTCTCTCCCTGAGCCCCTTCACCTGTCCACACCCAGGTACCCCCTCCCCCGCCCCCCTTTCGGTCCCGGCTGCAGCTGACTTGCTGAGCACCTCGAGGGCTCCCGTGCCCAGGTTGGAGCGCTGTCCCACGGCTTGGCCACGCCTATGGCTAAAGTGGGAACCATCCTGAGACCACATCGGAATCAGGGCCACAGCTGTGTCCGAGAATAGAGCGGACACCCACCGATACCTCACCCCCTGCCCAAGACCCCCTAGGAGCAGATTGGGGCGCTCTTGGAGTGTTCCAGGGGTGTGCGCCCACCCCTGCCTTCTGCCGGCCCTCGCTGTGTACAGGGCCCGAGAAGGGAGTGCGGGCAGGAGGCCGGCCCACCCGCCCGCTCGCTGTGGGAGTTGCTCCCTCTCCCAGCTCCCAGGGCCTTCCCAGCCGGCCCGGGCTTCTCTGCGGCTGGCTGTGTGTGGGTGTGTACGTGTGAGACTGAATGAAAGCGGCAGCCGGCTCCCGCCACCGCCTCTGGAGCAGCATCCAGGGCTGGGCGTCCACACGTGCACAGAGGTCTGTCTCACTACTTCTCCCCACCCAGGCGGGCCAGGCAGGGGGTTGTCAAGACTGGGAATGGGGATCCCAAACCTACCTGCTAGCAGGTGCCCTTGGGATTTGGGGG
>PVJH01020761.1:0-13672 GCA_004026705.1 Nesogale talazaci | reverse complement strand
TCTGAGTCTGAGCCCAGCAACCACTGTTGATGAGTGGTCATCCCCCACCACCCATGGGGTGCCATCCTCATAGTCTAATGCCCCATTCCAAACTCCCCGTGGCGGCTGGTTGGACCTCTTAGCCCATCATGGTCAGCTAGAGGTGGGCCCCTTGTCCACTGAAGTTACCTCTTATTTCCTCCACAAGGGTTCCCTTTTGGGCTCCCATCACTGTCACGGCCTGTATACCCACTCTTCTCTGTGCCCACAGCCCCTCTGCCTCACCACTGGCTGTTCCTGCTGCCCTCCTGGAATGTCCGGCCCCCTAAGCTGTGGGCACTGTCAGCAGTATACTGTGTGTGCTCAGACTCCTGTTCTGGTTCATCCCAGGAGACGGGGGGCAGGTCGAGTTGAGAGTGACCAGGTGTCCCCTGACCTGGCTGCGTTTGATTTGGGAGTGCGTTGGGACAGAGGCTTCTGCACTGAGGTTTGTGGCCTGTTGTGGCACCTGCCCCATGCCAGGCCTGGGGTGCAGATGGCTCTGGAAGGCCAGTGGCCCTTCATTCCACAAATAAAGGGTCTCGGGTGAGGACTAGGGGGAATTGGGGCCCTCTGGCTCCCTGCACTTGTTGCAATGGCCCCTGGATGGGAGAGGAGGCAATATGATTTCGAGTTAGTGAACATTTTGGAGAATGACCAGGACTGGACAGGAGATGGAGATTCAAGAAGCTCTTAGTGCTGGAGGGGAGAAGAGGGACCACAGACAGACTAATGAGTGGCTTCTGGAGCAGTGAGGCCAGGCGCCAGGGATCGGGGGTGGGGAGCTTCCTTAGACAGGGAGGGGGGGAAATAGACAATAGAAAACCTTCCTCCAAAGAGGGTGCAGGCCCCACAGGTTCCGTTCAGACAGAGCCTCTCCATGCCCTGATGGAGGGAGCTCAGACCTCCATTTGACTCAGACAAGAAAAGCATGTCATGTTTCTTGTACCAATAAAAAAGGGATCTTCCGACAAGAGGCGTGAAGCTTCTGTGTTGTGGGCGGTGGTCAGAGTGGGCTATTTGTTAAATCTCCAGGCGAGGATGAGAACCCCGCTTCCCTGAGGGGACGGCAGAGATGGCCTTCACTTAGGTTGAGGGGCTTTCTTGGGGCAGCTATGGGAATGCCCTTAAGGTAAAGTGACCACATTTTAACATTGGTAAAGCAGGACACCATTGACGGGGTGGTGGTGGGGATGGAGGGGTAGAGGAGGTATATTCCTTTCTTATTCTCCCACTGTTCCCTAGCTTGTCGTGCATTCTTTTCAAAAATTGGGACTTTTTAAAAATGCCGCAGGACAAATTATTTAAAATTGGGACATCTGGTCACTTTACCTTAAGGACACTGTAGGATGGGTCTAGGTGTGGACAGGGGAGATGTGAGGCAGGTTCGGATGATGGGGTCTGAGGTTGGAGGGCAGCACAGGGAAGGGAAGGATGGACCCGAAGACGGCCGATCCTAGACTGCCTGTAAGCTGGTGGTGGAGCCCTGCACCCTGTGGGTCCTGGAGCAGCCCAGGGGCAGGGCACAAGCCAAGGCCAGCAGTCACACCGGCCCCATACGCTCATGTGATGCCCTGCTGCTGTTACCTTGAGTTTTTCCTTTTAAAACAAAAGACTGTATTCTTCCCCCAAACCAAATCCACTGCCATCAAGCCAATTCTGAGTCACAGCAAACCTTAATACCATTTTGCACGACACTGCAAACTGTTTAGCTGCTCCTAGCCTGAGCCAAAATCTTACATGAAGGAGGAGACCGGGGAAGAGGGGCAGGGGGCAGGTTAGGAGCCATCTGCACTAGACAAAGGGGAAGGGGGAGGGGTCCTGAGCAGGTCCTGGGCCTGGCCAGGGCAAGAGGGAAGGCTACTGGTTCCCATGGGCCAAGCCCTGGTGTGCCCAGGTTCTGTGGAGCAGAGTCCATAGTGAGTGAGACAGCCACTGTGCCTGCTCAGGGACTGGTCTAGATTCTTCTAGCACCTTCCTTAGGGCAGTTTCTGGGAAATAACGAAGGTCTATATGCTTGAGACAGCAGGCATGCCTGGGTTTGTCCTCTCAGTTCAGTAACTGCTCCCCACCCCCACTTTTAAGAACTATTTGTATAGTCAGTGTTCTCTGTATGCCAAAACTTTGGCTTAGCAGCCAACTACTTCAACCATTACTCCCTGGTGTAAATTGATATGAAGTCAGTGGTACACTCTGTGTACCTCTTCCTCCCCCATCCTTTCCCCCTGCCCATGTAAAGTATAATTTGCAAGCAATAAAATATATCTCTTTAAACAATATCTCGATATATCTCTTTTAAGTGACGTGTGAAGAGTTTGAAGAGCGTTGAATACTAAACTGGACAAACGATAGAACCGTATCCTCACCCTCCACCACCATCACCACTCGCCTTACTCCCGCCCCAGTTCCCGGCCACCATTAATCCCTTGTCCCGTTGACCTTGGTTTTCTTTTCCTTTCATCCTTTTTTCACTTGATCTTAGCTAAAAAGCCGAGAAGCGATATCCTTTAATCCTTTTTTCAAGGAGTGTTGCACCCCATCACGTATTAGAACATATTGCCAAACAGCAAATAAAACAATTGGGTGTTGGTGTAGAAATACCTATATATGTGTGTGTGTATGTATATATGTGTGTGTGTGTGTGTGTGTGTATATATATATATATATATATATATATTCTGAATACAATCAAATGAAGAGCCAAAAGCAGTTTCCATGGAGTAAGATGATCTATGATGAAGGGCTTTGAGACAAAGACATCCTGGTCAAGTGGACACTAGTGGGGAAACCCCCCCCCCCCCGCCCCCCCATAGCATGACCCTTTCACCCTTTGGGCCTGGAAGTGAGCTCAACCTTTAGGCTCAATTTTTAGCCAAACAGGAGACAGAGCCCTGAGATAAACAATAACGGGAGGGGAGGTGTGAGTTCTTAAGGAACCATTTGAGATCAAAAGGGCAGCATTTGCCCGAGGACAGAGTTTAGAAGGCTGGAAGGGCTAGGCCAGGAGGAGGAATAGAAACCGGAAACCCAGGGTGGAAATGAGAAAGAGTGAGGTCATGATGGGGGATGCAACCAAGGGTGTGAAACAAAACATGTGTCAGTTGTGGAATGAAAACTGGTCTGTTCTGTAACCATTCACTCAAGTCCCAATAAAAAGTTAAAAAGAAAACTCCCCGAGGATTCAAGTAGAAAGCAAATACTTTGAGAATGATGGCAGCAGGTGTACAAAGGTGCTTGACACAATGGATGGGTGGATTGTGATAAGCATTGTGTGAGCTTCCAATAAAATGATTAATTAAAAATGTATAGGCTGGGGGCTGAGCCCCGGTGTCGTAATGGTTGTGCGCGGGACTGCGGCCCACTGGGATGGAGGTTCAATTCCAGCAGCAGCTCCACAGGAGCAAAGGCTGGGCCTCCTACTCCCACCACCAGAGGGCAGTGATGCCCCCAAAACAAAAAAAATATGTATATTAATATAATAATTTTTAAGAACTCCCTCAAAAAAGAAAAAAATTTGGAAGGCATATTTAATAAGGAATACAGAGGCTAATTGAATAACTTTTTGTTTGCTTTTTTGTGGAAGGCTGTCAACATTTTGCATCAACCCTTGCCAAAAATAAAATGGAAATGTGGAGCTGGGGTAATTAAAATGGAAAGGTAAGGAGTTTAAATATATATATATGGGGCTGAGCCCCGGTGGCGTAGTGGTTGTGCGCGGGACTGCGGCCCACTGGGATGGAGGTTCAATTCCGGCTCCCAGGAGCAAAGGCTGGGCCTCCTACTCCCACCACCTGAGGGCAGTGATGCCTAAAATAAAAAAAAAAATAAAAAAAAATATATATGTTAAGAACTAACAAAAGGGGCTGAGCCCCGGTGGTGTAAGTGGTTGAGTGCGAGACTACGGCCCGCAGGCTTGGCAGTTCAAATCCAGCGGATGCTCTCAGGAGTGGCACTGGGTAGCGCCCACGACCACCAGAGACAGTGATGCCGAAAAAGCAAACTAACAAAAGAGTGAGATTGAGGGCTGAGCCCTGGTGGCGTAGTGGTTGTGCGCAGGACTGCAGACTGCAGCCCACTGGGATGGAGGTTCAATTCCAGCTCACAGGAGCAAAGGATGGGCCTCCTACTCCCACCACCAGAGGGCAGTGATGCCTAAAAAATTTTTTTAAAATACTAAAAAAAAAAAGTGAGATTGACTTCTTAGATGAGTGGGGAACTATGATAAGTTTCTTCATTCTGAGGGGGTAAATGAAAATCAATATATGCAGAATGACAAAATCAATTATGTCATAAAGCAATGCACAGTGAAAAGTAAAATCAAGACGATGAAGCAGTTTTGATGGACACAGTCCAGTCTGTCTTCCTGGAGGACTAGTACTTGATTGCCCTTCAAAAGCCACTAAGATGCAGAACGACTGGGAAAGTGAGTGACAGCTTTCATGGTCCCCAGTGTGAGCCCCAGAGCCCGGCTCAGTTCACCCCCAGCAGGTGCAGGGTGCAGGCCCCCGGGTGCTCCAGACCGGAAGCGTTTGGGAAACCCTGTGAGCTCCTGTCTGCTTGGAAGCGGCGCTCCTCGGCCCCCAGGCAAGGTTCACTCAGCTCGCTGCCTCCGCAGCTCCACATGAGGCCCAGACCACCCAGGCTCCGGGACTAGCCTTTCTGGGCCCATCTGCCAGCTGCAGGGGCTCCACTCGGCTGGGGATGCCCTCCCTCCTCAAAGCCTGATGAAACCCATACATTTACCAGCCGCAATTTCCCACTTTTTAGCTCCATGGGACTGTTTGAGGAAACAGTTCTCCCTAAGTATATGGGTGTGGGGGATCTAGCAGCAATGAGAAGCCCTTGCCTCAACAGAGCTATATCCTAGAAAGGGCCTAAGGGGAATAGGGCCAGGGAGGGAGACAGAGCACACACAAAAGATCATTTCAAGTCAACTGCTATAAAGAAATCGGAATTGTGCAAGATGACGGCTGTTTTTGTTTTTGGAGGGGAGGGGAGGACTAGGAGAGGGTGCCTTGGAGGTAGGGCTGGGTCCCAGAGGTCGGTGTGGGTGACCTTCACTACCCCTGCCCTCCAGAGCAGGAACCTGAAGGCGAAGAAGACCGTCCTAGTCGGTGCTCGTGGGGGTCACCGCTTCCTCTCCCTAGTTCCTAACTCTCGCTTTCCCTGGAGCTGAGGTGTAAGATGCCCCACCCCCTACCGTGGTGAGCGAGGGCAAGATTGAGGGCTGGGCGGCAAGGTTGGGCTGTGTGGCAAGGTTGGGCTGTGTCCTTCAGCTGCACGCAATTCTGCTAGATACTCTGAGGGCAGCTTAAGTAGGCTTTAAGTGCAGCCAAAGCAGGGCACAAAGATTTCCCTTTGCAACAACGTTCCGGCATCAGCTTATGAAACAACTTCTGAGAGTCCGGGGGGCCTGACCTTGGGGGAAGTCTCCCAGCTGGACCCCTAGTGTCCATTGTACGGCCCCACACAGTCTGGATTTGCTCAGGAGGGTATGGTGGGGGGAGCGCGGGTGGCTTTATCATGGCTGAAAGCTGGGTCTCGGGGCGCTCAGCCCCACCCGAAACCGAGAGGCTGGGGAGTTTGGGGAAGCCCCGGTGGCCCGGCGGTTAGCAGTTCGAAGTCACCAGGACGCCGCGCGGGAGGAGGAGACTTCCTCCTGCCGGAGAGTTCCCGTCTCGCAACCCACCAGGCCGGCGGCGGCGAGTAGGTTCTGGCGGCCGGACCGAGCCCCGTCGTAACGCCAGGGGCTGCGAACCGGAGCCCCCGCTGGAGGGCGAGTGGTTCGGTCCGATTCCCGCCACCGGACGGGGCGGGGCCGGGCCAGCGGGGGAGCGCACCGGGAGGGCTCCGGTGGCGGGAAACGGGAAGCGCGGCTCCACCGGGCGCCTCCACTCTCGGGGGCCGCGGGAGGGGGAGGCTCCGCGCGCGGGCGGAAACCCACGTGCTCGGGGGAGGGGGGGGCCTCGCCACCCCTTGGCGAACCCGCGAGTGGGCGAGTCCGGTCCTGCCGAGCCGCCGCCGCCGCCGCCGCCGCCGCCGCTTCCGGTTCCGAGGACGGCGGCGCCGGAAGCCGAGCCCGGGCCGGGGGACGAGGTGAGAGCGGGAGGGGTGCGGGCCGGGAGGCGCCGGCCGAGGGAGGGCGGGGCGCGCCGGAAGGGCGGGCGCAGGGGCGGGGGCTCGGGGGGGGGGCAGCAGCCTCTCGGCGGCCCGGCTGCCCTGCCGTGGGCCTTCTCGGGGGCGGGGGGCGGCCTCACAGCCAGCGAGCCCCCACGTCGACCGCCTCCGGGGCTTGTTGGCTTCCAAGTGGCCCGCCCGGGGCAGAGTTGGAGCTTCGCGGTCTGTTCGGGCCTCGAAGGTTCCGAGCTGCCCGGGGACGCACTCGGACTCCAGAGACCCATTCTCGTTGCGGGTAGCCCGGTGCCTGCCGCGTGGGGTCGAGGCGGGACATCTGAGCAGGGATTTGAAGGGTGAGTAGGAGTTTGCCAGGCGTTTGCTCGCAGGAGAGGACAAACGAGGCCGTAGGGACTGCTCGCCCCCGGGGGTGGGCGTGGGAGATGATAGGCATTTTTGCTTCCTTCAGTTTCCCTAGTGAGAAAGAGAAAGATGGGAAACTTCACGCGGGGACCCGCAATGACGCAAAGGGGAGTCTGTGAGACCGGGACTGTCGTCGTGGCGGCCGGGTGCACGGGGCAGCCTTATAATAAAGCTGTGTTCCAAGAGACGACTTTCATGTTGCGTGCCCCCCCCCACCCCCCCCAAATGAGAAGGGGTCCATGGGTCAGATACAGGGAGAGTGTTCTAGGCAGAGGAAACAGAAATAAACTCAGGTTGTTTGTCAAGGACCAGAAGGGCTAGTGGAGTCAGACTGGTGAGTAAGGGACAGGGTGGTAGGAGAAGCGGGTGGTGGAGGTTGGAAGTTGGTCACCTGGACCCTTGTAGGTGGCAGAAAGGTTGGCTTTTATTCTGAATACAGGGGCAGGCTGTTGGGTTTTAAGCAGCCGAGTCCCGTGTAGGGTAGATGGAGAATGAATGGTGTGAAGGGTACCAAATCCTAAGATTGGGTCCATCGAGCTTTCCAATTCTGTGTCAGGCTCAGGGGCCCTTTCTGTCATTGGCCCAAACTTTCCGTCTTCCCCCCCACAGAAAGGACCCTCTTGTTTCAGGGTGCTGGGGAGTGGGCACGAAAGCCCCCTGACTCTCTTGGTGCTGATTGTAATACTTTACTCACACCATGACTCCTACAAGCCCGCAGGTGTGTGGGTAGTCCCCCGGGTCCAAGAGTGAGGAATGGAGGCAGCCGTTTCATCAGCACATGGTTACCGAGGCCCTGGGGGGTGTGGTGGGGAGCTGCCCTGGCCTGGCTGGGCATTCATGGGGCGAGAGAGGAGTGAGCCTGGGTTCTAGCCCTTGAGGTCACCGTCTTCTGGGGGAGAGAGACGCCAGCAGGTGTTGCCGCAGTGTGCCCTGGGCAGAGGCGTTTGCCAAGGTGAATGCATGAAGCCGACGAGGACGTGAGTTTTCATGGAGAGCCGATGATGAAACTCTGCCCTGGCCTCTCTGTTGGAAGGACAAAGGGCACTCTGCCCCAGAAACAGCTTGTGCAGGGGAGGCGAACGGACCAACTGCACAGAACTCGTGTGTCCGGTCATGGCAGATTTTAAGCTGAGAGGTGACAATGTCTGATGTGTGTTTTAGAGGGCTTACCGAATGACCTCTGCCCATGCGAGCCCTGCCAAAGGAGGGACTGGGACCCGGGGACATGGCATTCCAGTCATCACAGAATGATGTGGTCAAAGACATGCGTGCGCACACCGGGGCTTGGAGAGGACGGCAGTGTGTGGTTCATGCAGTGGCCCACTCTCCATGGACCAAAAGAGGCTCCTGGGCTTTGGGGGTGGCTTGCCTCCCAAGCCATTGCTTTCCTCCATCACTGGCTAAGCCATTGCTTTCCTCCATCGCTGGCTGGCTTCTTTGCTCAAATTTGCATCGAGTTTATCAGACTCCTCAGTTCATGGCAGGTCTCGGTGATCCATGCTGGGCTTTTTCTCTTTTGTGTTTCTCTCTATGTGCTTCTGCTTGTCCTCACTCCTCCCTCCTCCCCGACCGTAGTAAACCACCCGCACGTGTTCGGAGGACGTAAGGGTGGTAATGTTTTCACTGCCTGTGTCCCTCATTGCATGCATCCATTTTTAACGGACTGAAATGAAATGGCCTGCCTAGACTTCGTTTTGTTTCCTGTTCCCCCTTGAGGGCCAGGCTTAGCGGAGTTGTAGGTGCCGCTCTGAGTGTGTCTAACTCCTGCCTAGGTTTCCATAGGTGCGTTCTCCAGACCTTGCTTACTTGACAGTACAGATTCTCCCAGCGAGGAGGTCCTGGTTTGTCTGCGGTGAAAACGTCACTGTTAGCCCAGCTGTCGCAGATCAGGCTCTTGTGAGCCACTGCACGCCCCTGGGTGACTTTTCAGAAGGCAATCACCAGGTCTCTCTTGCTAGTCTCTTGTCGGGACACTCTGCTGAAGCCTCTTGAGCAACACACCAGCCTCCCAGACACCAGGAGAGGCATTGGCCAGGAGTCCAAACCTGGTCTCCCGCATGGGAGGAGGGGAGGATTTTAGCAGGGACCCAGGAGGCCGGGACGTAGACAGGGGACCGCGGTGGTAGGGTACCTTTCTTCTCGTGATGTGGAAAGAACAGTGCTCCTGTGGGGGAGGCAGGTCCTCAGAGAGTGATGGAAGCTGCCAGGAGGTTTGTGGAAAGGGACCTGGGTGGGAGCAGGCTAGAGCCAGCTGCTGGCAGGTGGGTGACCTCCGAGCCGAGTGGGGAAGGATACGCCATCTTCTCGAGCAGTGTGGAGGGGCGAGTAAAAAGGGAGTGGAAGCAGCAGGTTCACGCGCACGGAACCCAAAGAGGACGGGTGCTTCCGGCCAGCCCCAGACTGCCCATCTGAGGAGCCCGGAGAGAGGGCGGAGCCGGCAGGCAGGGGAGCCAGGCCAGCCTGGCAAGGCAACCAGCCAGCCCGCCATTCTTCTTTAGGCCACACTGCTAAAGACCAGCCATTCAAGGGCTGCCTCCATGGCTTATACCTGGCCTACGGCAGGGCCTACGACCTCTGGCAGTTCTGAGGACTTGGTCAGTTGTGACAGACGTCAGTCGTCGTCGTCGTCGTCGTCATTAGGTCTGTTCTGACCCCCAGCGGCCGCAGACAGCAGACTGGCACACTGCCCGCCCCCGCCCCACCCTCATTGTGGCGCAAGCCCATTGTGGCGCCCACTGTGCCAGTCCATCTTGTCAAGGGCATCCGCTGTTTCCCTGCCCCTCCCCCGAGCAAGCCAGATGACCTCTTCCAGAGACTGGTCTCTCCCGATGACATGTCCAAAGTCTGTGAGGCGAGGCCTGGTCCGTCTTGCTTGTAAGGATCATCTTGCTGTGCGACACAGACTGGCTTGTCCCTTTGGAAGTCCATGCTGCCCGCAGTATGCTTCCCCAGCGCCATATCACTGGACGCATCAGGCCTCCGGTCGCCCTTAGTCCGCGTCCAGCGGTCACCTGCCCAGGAGGCGATGGAAAGCACCAGGGTTGGTTCAGGAGCACCTTGGTCCTCAGAGTAACAGCTCCGCTTTTCAGCGTGTCTATCAAGAGGTCTCGTGCAGCATGTCTATCTCCTTAAAAATGGTTTTTCATTCCTGGTTTCATATTATTATTGCCTTTTATTTCAGTATCTTTATAAATTCCATCTTTATTTGTCTTTGAAGATTGAAAACATTACATATAAGCAGAGATAAGAAGATGCACGCCCTCCACCTCCCCAAAAGAGAAAAGACAGGAGCAGAGTTTGTTGTACCCTGAATATGCTTTAAGTCGGGGCCTGCTTGTAGAGTTCACGGGAAACCAGACTGCCTGACCGTAAGAGCAGGCGGCCATAAAATAAGCCCTTGGCAACAGGCAGTGTTCCTGGTGTCTCGTTAGATAAGCGGTGAGTGTGCGCCTGGGCTGAGAAGGGGAGAACTGAGTGAAAACGGAGTCGTTTTCTTGTCGTCGTCATGATTGTTTAAAAAAGGCGGAAGATTTATACGATTTCAAGAGAAACCAGAGTATGATTGTTAAAACTCAACCTGATGGAGAGCAGGGGACAGATGGTTAAGCAGGGATTTTGGACGGGGTTGACACACGGCCTGGTGAGGGCACCTGAGGAGATGCTCTGTTTGAGCCCCTGGGCCTCTGGCACCTGACCCAGCTGACCCCTGCTTTCCAGACCCAGGTCACCATGGAGCAGTGCGCGTGCGTGGAGAGAGAGCTGGACAAGGTGCTGCAGAAGTTCCTCACCTACGGGCAGCACTGCGAGCAGAGCCTGGAGGAGCTGCTGCACTACGTGGGCCAGCTGAGAGCGGAGCTGGCCAGCGCAGGTGGGTGCCCTTCTCCCAGGCGAGTCTCCCGCTCCCCCAGCACGGCTCAAACCCAGTGGCCACCTGGTGACAGGGTTCTAGAAGGATGATGTTTGGGACGTGGCTTCCTCAAAGGGGAATAATGGACAGCTCAGCCATTTCAAAAGCCAACCGAAATTAATAAAGTGACTTGAGACGATTGTCATTGTAATTTCACAGTTACAGAAAGATCCCAATATTAGTTTCACCCTTCCCCCAAAGGCTCGCTGCCATCAAAATGATTCTGGCCCACAAGAACCCTGTAGGACCGCACAGAACGGCTCTTCACAGGCTTTCTGAGGCTCACAGTCCTTGTGGGAGCAGACTGCCTATCTCCTCTGGTGAAAGATAGTAGCTAGAACCCCTGTATTTCCTCAGATACCCATATATTCACCCAGACTCACCAGCTGTGAATGCTGGGCAATATTCGCTGTATCATGCTCCTGCATGCTAGTATTATTTTTAACCCAGTGAAGGTCAGTTGCAGATAGCACGCCCCTTTGCTCCTAAACCCTCAGTGTGCATTTTCTAAGATCAAGGACATTGCCTGACATAACTATGATATAATTCCTAAAACCAAGACCAAAAACATTGGGATGATATGACCTAATGAATTCATGCCATCTCCCACTCTTGCTACTGTCCCAATAGTTTTCACAGAGCAATTTAGCTTGCCAGTCCAGGACCCCCTCCAGGCCCACACAGCGCCTTTGTTTGCTATTGCATTGTGTCTCTGGGTGGTTAATCTAGGCCACGTCCTCTGCCTCCCGCGTCTCCTGCGACAGTGACATTGTGAAGCATTAAGGTCAGCTGTGTTGCAGAGCGAGTCTCCATTTAGATCTGGCCCGCGCTTGCTCGCAGTTCAGCGCAGGCTGTGTATTTTTGGCAGAGGTGCTTCCGAAGCACTGTGTTCTCAGTTCTTCCTATAAAGAGGCGCGTGCAGCCTGACTCGTCCCATTATTATCTGTGTTAACTTTGATCGCTCGGTTAAGATGGGGTCTGCCAGCTTCTACCATAAAGTTATTAATTTTTTTCTTTGTAATTAATGAATAATTTGTGGCAACATCCTTGGAGACTATAAATGTCTTGCTCATCATCAAACTTCAACCCACTAATTTGGCATCCACAGTGACTCATGCCTGAATCAAGTACAACCGTGCCGGTTGCCACATGGGGGTTTGTTTTCCCCCCTGCTGCTCAAGATTTCCTTCCACATGTAGTGGCTGGTATTCTACTGTCAGAAAGAACGGTCCCTTGTCCCTTCACGTGTCTGTTTATTAGTTATCAATTTGTATTTACAGATTTCTTATTTTACCGGCGTTTATTTTGATACTTAGATTATACTTAAATCTGACCAAAGGGAACCCCTTCAGCATGGATCCTTTGCCCATCTCCTTTAACTTGAGATGAAAGCCATCATTATTTTTTTTTTTTTTTTAGTTTTTTAAAGCCATCTTTATTTAAAGCGTATAGTCCAGTGCTCTTTGGTAGACTTTCCAGATTTGTACAGAGACGCCTTCCTGGTGTAGTGATTGGGTATGGGATCGCGAGCATCAAGGTCAGCAGTTTGAAACCATCAGCCACTCCTTGAAAGATACAGCTTTCTGCTCCCATAAAAAATTACAATCTCAGCTGAGCCCTGGTGGCGCAGTGGTTATGTGTGGGATTGCAGCTCACAGGGTTGATGATTCAAATCTAGCAGCAGCTCTCCAGGAGCAAGGCTGGGCTTTCTACTCCCACCAGGGCGGTGATGTGGGGCAGGGGAGGGGGAAGAGTTGTAAGAGCCTCCAATAAGATGATTTTTTTAAAAAGTAAGAAAAAAATTACAATCTTGAGACCCCTGCTAGTGCTGAGATGCTTACAACACCACTAGATACACAAGACTCTGCACCCATTGGCATGTGAGTGTCCCGCTGTCATTGCATGTGCTTCTTAAGTCTGAAGAGGACTTATAGATTGGTATTGGACATATGGGCTAACATTGGACTTATGACCTTGGGCTGGGATGTTTCTCAACGTTCAATTGCTGTGTATATAAACCTCTTACACACACACACACACACACACACACACGAATTACACTCTTGAGGAGGAGGGGGGAAAAGGGAGTTGATGTCAAGGAGTTCAAGAAGGAAAAGAAGATTTTGAAACCGATTGTGCTAGCAATTGTACAGTCCTGCTTGATGGCATTGAACTCTGGCATGATATGATATCTATATTAACTACCAATTCAATGTTTTTATGGGGGAGGAAAAAAAGAATTACAGTCTTGAAAATCCACAGGGCAGTTCTACCCTGTCCTATGAGGTCACTGAGTGACCACTGAGGTCAACTCCATGGCAGTGAGGTTGGTTTTTGGTTTGGTGGAGCTGTACAACCACCCCCACCATGATCTTATCCCAGAACAGTTTCATCACTCCACAGAGATACTCTGCACCCCTTGACAGTCACTCCATTCCATCTCCCCTCACCCTCATCCCTACCCCCAGCCCTGGCGACCCCTGATCTGCTTTCTGGTTTCATACATTCTGGATATCTCATGTACAGAATCACATGCTACGTGCCCTTTTGTGTCTCGCTTCTTTCACTTAGAATGCTTGCACAGTTCATCCTGTGTATGAAGGGTTCACATTTTGCGCGTCCACTCACCTGTTGATCTACATTAGGCTGTGTCCACCTTTTGGCTCTTGTGACATTTTGAAGCATTAAGGTCAGCTGTGTTGCCCCCCCCCCCCCCAACCCCCAAATAGGGACAATCTCTCATGGACGGAGCTTTCATAGTACGCTCTGAGTCCGGACACCCAGTGGCATCACCTGGAAAGTTTCTCGTTGGTCACAGTGAACTTGAACCTTGTTTTTGTGATGGACAATTTACAAGCACAGCATCAAATCATAGCTGAGACATTGCTACCCATTCCAAGGCTATGACCATTTACATTTGTGTTGTACCCATCTCTTTAGGTCACGGACCCATGATGCGTTCACTTTGTACAGATGATGGGGTCCAGGGGACAACTTCCTGGTTTTGCATGCGGAGATCTCCTTGTTGCAAAGATCTTTCTTCCCCTCCTTGTGTCTTCCTGACACGTTTCCATTCATTCATATGTTTGTTTTTTTTTTTCAATCATTTTATTGGGGGCTCATACATCGTTTTTCACAATATATAAATAAGCATACTCGTCAAGCACCCTCACATGTCCACTTCTATTATTGTTCTCCAATCGTCCACCT
>PVJH01020760.1:8678-39893 GCA_004026705.1 Nesogale talazaci | reverse complement strand
TGGGACACCAGAGCCCAAGTCCCAGACGCCACCTGTGCCCCACTGGAGGTTTGGGTGTTGGTAGGATGCTGAACAGGGCTCAGCTGAGCCCCCAACTAAGAGGAACCAGGAGGAAAGGCCTGGCGGCACAGTGACCTGCCAAGGTGTGGCTGATGGTCTTGAACCACTGACCTTAGGATCAGCAGCCCAACAAAAGGCCAACATTGCCAACAGAGCTTCCTCACGTGGCAGATTAAACACACACACACACACACACACACACACAAACCCCCTCACATCTGATTCTGACAGACCCTGGCAGGCTGTCTACCAGTGCCTCCCAGACCAATCATCTCGACAGAAGCCGACTGTAACGTCTTTCTCCCAGCGAACAGCTGGTGGGTTTGAACTGCCCACCGTTCAGCTGGCAGCTGAGTGCTTCAACCACTGCCCCCACCAAGAACCAACCTCAAGCAGAACACACACGCCTGTGGTCATGGGGAAGACTCTGGCTCACGGCCACCCTACCTCAGGATTTTTGAGACCAGAGACCTTTCCTAGGAGCAGACCACCTCATCTTTCTCCCAGGGAACGTCTAGTGGGCTCGAACCACTGAACTTGTGATGAGCTGTCTGACAATTAACCAGCAGTGCCCACGGGGCTCCTTTGCCTGACAGAAAACTCAAAAATGAGTTAGAGCTGACTCTAACTCAAAGTGGCTTGATGATATGCAAAAGTATATGGGAGGAGTCTAGCCTGTCAATCATGCCACAGCCTGATGGTGACTCCTTGTAGGTGTGGTCTTCTCATAAGGAGGCCCTGGGAACCCCCCACACCTCTCTGCCTTCACCTTGCTGTTGGCAGATGCAGATTACTGCCAGAGCTAACCCCATTGGATCCACATGACTTTGCACCCACCGGCCTTTGATCTTCCTGCATTCGGCATTGATGGACCCGTATCAAACTTCTGGGCCAGTATCGCACTATGGGCTGCAGTTGGATTGGGCTGGGATGTTTTCTGGGTGTGTGCTTACTTCTTGATATAAAACTCTATTTTTTGAAAAAACAAACTTTTATTTACGGCTCTTACATCTCTTAACACAATCCATACATTCTTTCAATGTGTCGAGCACATTGGCACATATGCCACCATCAGCATTTTCAAGTCTTCCCACTCGAGCCCCTGATATCAGCTCCTCATTTCTCCCCACTCCTTTCCCTGCCTGCCCTCCCTCACCAACTCTTGATAAGTTATAGATTATTTTTTCCATATCTTACATCATCCTCTGTTATTCAGCCCTCTGGGAGGGGATTACAGATTGATCCTTGTAATTGATTCCCCTTCTTCCTCCCATCCCCCCAATCCTCCTGGCATCTCTACTCTCCTTGTTGGTTCGGAGGGGTTTATCTGTCTTGGAGTCCCTGGGTTGCAGGCTCTTATCTGTAGCAGTGTACATGCTTTGGTCTAATCCAATTTGTAATGGAGAATTGAGGTGATGATAGTGGAGTGAAGGACGTACCAAAGAACTAGAGGAAAGTTGCGTGTTTCATCAGTGATATACTGCACCCTGACTGGCTCATCTCTTCTCTATGACCCCTCTGTGAGGGGATGTCCAATTGTCTACAGATGGGCATTGAGTCTCCACTCCATACTCCCCCGCCCCCCCATTCACCTTGGCCATGGTATTATTCTGGGTCTTAGATGCCTAATACCTGATCTCCTCCACACCTCATGATCACACACGCTGCAGTGCTTCTTTATGTGGGCATTGTTGCTTCTGAGCTAGATGGCTGCTTGTTTATCTTCAAGCCTTTAAGACCCCAGATGCTCTATCTTTTGATAGCCGGGCACCATCAGCTTTCTTCACCACACTTGCTCATGCACACATTTTGTCTGGGAAGGTGAGCATCACAGAATGCTGGATTGTGAGAACAAAGTGTTCTTGATATAAAACCTTCTTACACATATTTGAGTGTCACTGGATTTGTTGTTCTGGTCATCCCAGCCTAATGCAGTGGCCCTATAGGACACAGTAGGAATGCCTCATGGATTTCTGAGGTTGTAAATCTTTACTGGAGCAGAAAGATTCGTATTTCTTCTGAGGAGCAGCTGGTGGCTTTGAACTGCTGACTCTGTGGTTGGCCACCTAATGCATAACCCATTATGCCACTGGGACTCTTTGTCTAGCACAGAGGGGGGTCTTAAATAGATGCCTGCTGAGGGAGCCTCCTTTTCCTCCAGCATATCGCTTTAAGTGCCAAAGTTTGGTTTGATGTTAACCACTTTTGGAAATTGTTCCAAGCTCCATATAGCACGCCCTTCTCTTAATTTAGTACCAGCATATATTAAGTGTTTTCTTGCAATTTTGGCACCACTTTTATGGACATAACTTGTTACACTGCAGGAAAGGCTGTCCTGAGAGACCATTAATGCCTTCCCTTCATTAAAGGCAGCAGATTGATACTCACAGACTGTGGAGTATGATGTTTTTCCTCCTGGGTGTTTCTGATCTGGGCTGTTGGAAATATCTTCACCAGAAAGCCCTGGGAAAGGGTGGTCCCAACACTGACCTCCCTGCCCTTGGACTGATTTCCATTCTCCGTGAGACACCCCCCTGGTTTCAACACCTCAGTGTGTGAGCAGACTTTTGCCGGGGTCCTTCTGTGATCTGTTCAGAGGCTGGCTGGCAGCAAGTCCAATCTTCGGGAGATTGCTATCTCTGATAGTCAAGAGTTAATTGCCAAGAAATAATAGCCAAGAGGTAATATAGTCAAGAGGTAATAGCCAAGAAATAATAGCCAAGAGGTAATAGCCCAGAGGTAATAGCCAAGAGGCTGGAGAAATGGTTCTTGGAATGAACACTTAAAGCCTTTTCCTCTGCGCTTGATGCTTTCTTATGGAACCCCATTCATCTCAAAAGCGGGACCCACAAGTCATTGACCACAGCTCACCTGCAGCCCTAGTCTGAAAAGGACCTTGTTGTTGTTGCTGCTGTTGTGAGGTGCTGTCCGGTCAGTTCAGGCTGACAGTGACCCTGTGTGCAACAGCACCAAACCCCTCTTGGTCCTGTGCCATTTTCACAGTGGTTCCCGTCTGGGCCCATTGTCACGCCTATGGTGTCAATCTGTCTTGTCTCCCTCGTTTTCCTGTCCTCCTTCAAGACCACGCATGATGTATGTGTGTCCTCTCCAGGGACCGGTCTCTCTGGACAATGATGTGTCCAAAGTACATGAGGCAGAGTCTTATCCTCCTGGCCTCTCAGGAGCATTGGGGATACACTTCTTCCGAGACAGAGGTGTTCTTTTTCTCGGCAGCGCTGCAATTCAAATGCACCAACTCTTCCTCATTCTTCCCGATCAATGCCCAAGTTTCATATGCCTAGGAGATGATTGGAACCTCCATGGCTTGGGTCAGGCATACGTTGGTTTTCTGGTTCAGAAGCTTGAGGGGGGAGGGGAGGGTGCAGAAATCCATGTTTTTGATGGACTTGTCTTTAGTGCCACGTTTTCTTATCTTTTCCGGAAAGAAGTCCACCACCACCTTGAACATTCACCCCATCACGGAAAGACCGCTCTTATTTTTATGGGCCCCCAAATCAGAAAGGTGCACCAGTGGCTCTTGCAACTTAACAGCCATGTCTGAGCCCTGGCAGTACACACATGTTCAAGCCGACACCGCCGGTAAAGATGGGATCAATACAAACATCGGGTTTCCATAATGCGTGCCGGCTCAAGGAATCCTTCTTTGTGACTTGATGCACTCCTGGGGCCCGGGGGGCAGTCGTCTGTCACTGTGAGGACTGCAGAGCATCCTGGCAGTCGTGAGAAATGAAGAACAAAGCCTGTAAGGACCGTTATTCTTGGAGGGAGACAAGGTCGCTCGTTGACAGCAAGAGCAAATGCCTGTGCCAGGCTGTAAGTCTCCATCCCCTCCCCCCCCCCATCTTGCTTTGGGGTGTGTGGTGCCTGTGTGACTTAAAGCCACCACTGGGGTCAGAGGGAAACGGGGAGCAAATGACAAGACGTACAACCAGAACAAAGACAAGGCCCTCAACTATCTTCTTGATATGACTGCATATTGAATTGTGCTGCACTAGCTCGCGTCCCAGTAACACTGTTTTAAGAAATGCAGTGCAGCCACCGTTGGCATGAAGACAGGGGCACGATCAAGGGCACTAGCTTGGACCCCCTCTGGACCTGGGCTGTGTGAAGTCATGAGAGGAACCACGCCCCCAAACAAGCACGAAAACCGAACACACGCGTCACCATGGATTTGATTCCAGCCCAGGGTGAACCCACCATTGACCTCTCAGAATGAGGGCTCCCCTGGGCTTCCTCGGTGGGCACAGGGTATGTGACCAGGGCGGGCCAGCAGACACAGGGTTGTCTAGAGCACCACCTAGAGGGACAGAAGTCCTCTGTGGGGAGAGTCCAGAGGTCTTGCTAGCCTCCCACTCTCAGGAGTTGAGGGAAAGGTAAGAGACCCACAGGGAGCTTCTGGTGAGATTCTGTAGAGGGCAGGGTGTCAGGAGTGGGGTCCCTGAATGAACAGAGGAATGTCTGTATGAGTAAAGTACTGCAGGAGGCCTGGCTAAGTCCAAGGGTGGGGGGCGGGGGGTGGATGGCACAGGGCTGGGTCATGTCTCCTCCTATGAGTCTGGGTCAACTTGACAGCCACAGCAACAAGACCCCAGAGACCTGTGGTCGGATCAATAGTGGATAGGAATGTCTGGTTCCCATCACCCCCCAAAGCCAATCCCTGATGGTTTAGGACCACCATCAAGGGGCAGACAGGTCAACCATGCCCCCTCTTCATTGTTTGCCTCCCACCACATCATGGGCAGGGGTGGGGGCCGGGAGAAACCCTGACTTCAAATGGAACTGTGACCTGGAGCCATACCGCAGGACCTGGACACGCTGCTGACCGAGCGAGGAGACCTAGACAGAGTGACCAGTACACTTCCATTGTCTTGGAGTGACCTGCGCCAGAGGAAGAAGTCCAGAGGACATTGGGGGACCAACACCGAGCTCTCCATCTGCAGAGCAGATTCGCCCCATGGAAGGGTCCCTGCCAACCCTCAGGCAGGGAAATGAGTGCAATTTGAAACAGAGAGCAGTTTCCCTCTCCTCCTTAGAAACCTGGGTGCTCTCAGTAGAAGAGGCAATAGGATGGGTGCCACCAACAGGTGTGTGCTGATCCTGTGGGCGTGGGGACACTGGGGCAGTGGTACAAGTTCAGCACCACAGAGGGAGTGGACAGGTACCCAAAGGGGAGTGCAGGCAGTTATTTGGTACCACCGTGACCCAGTGTACAGAGCTCTCAGTGACGCCCCTGGGTGCCCCAAGTCCACCCATTGCTATGGCTGCTCTGATGGCCTCCACTTGACGGCTCCTGGTCCAGGGGTGCATCGAGCACTTGGGATGGGAGTTCTCAGATGACATATGACGTGAACATCGCAGGAAGCAACGACAGAGGCAGGTGCATGGGGCACACAGCCCCTGGCTTCCTTCTCTGTTCCGAGCAAGAGGCTGCTGCTGGGAGGTGGGGAAGGGGTGGGGGAGGAGTCCCCATTTCCCAACAATGGCGCGAGGTTGATTAGTCTGCTCCTTAAATTAAGCTCATCAACCTAATGTGAGACTGGGAATGAAATTAACTTGACACGGTGCTAATTCCACATTCCACGGCATTCTCCCCCGGGCGGAATCTAGTTCCTCTGCCAGCTTGGACTCTGGCTCTGAAGGGATGTAATGATCCCATCATGAGGTGCCGGGGCCCTTGACTCTGCCATTCTGGGCCCCCTGCCCCACCCATGCCCTCCATGCCGAGTACCCCAGCCCCAGCTCACCAACCCTCCCATCCCCCCGCCCCCTTCCCTCTCCTCCCCTGGCCTTTTCTGCTCTCCCTCGTGTTGGTGTGAGTGGTGACATTGAGTGGACCCCCAGCTCTTGGTGACCCTACACAGGAGGAAATGGGTGCGGGGAAGGCACACCCACAATGGGTGGCCGGTTGGACTGTTGTGTGTTTCAGAAGTAGACGAGCCAGGCCTCTCCTCCCTGTCCATCTTCTTGCTGGAGCTCTGGGAACCGACGGTCTGCTCTTGTGTTGAAGGCCTTTGGGGGGGGGCTTCTCCAGTTCCCTCACTCCCCTGAGGTCTAGACTCCTGCATAAACCACCTTACTAAACGCCTCCACTGGGGCATCTCACAGGTCACCAAGACATTTAAATCATGACCCTTGATGTCTAAGCACAGGAGTGGACAAACACAAACAAGAAAGATACTCCCCTACCCCACCCCATGCCTTGTCTTCCCATCCTCCGCCTCTCAGGGGTGGGGACACTGCAGTCCCTGAGGAGGCTTTTCCACAGCCCTTGAATCTGGCTGGTCCATCAGCGAGTCCCATCCGACCCTTCTCCTGGCCTCCCACCACGACCCATTAGTTCTTCCTCTTGACCACTCACCACACTCCACCACCCCCCTCTCTGGTTCCAGCTTCCATCAGAAGCCAGAGTGGCATTCTGAACACCGCTCCTCCAGTGTCCTTGCCTATCCAGACAAACCACTGAGCCCAATCCACTTCAGAGGGACCTTACAGGGCAGAGCAGAACGTGCTCCCTGGGTTTCGGAAACCTTACGTCTTTATAGAAGCAGAGAGTCTCGTCTTTCTCCCAAGGAACAGCTGATGGGTTTGAACCACTGACCTTTCAGTGAGCACTAGGATGCCTCTCCTTGCTTCTAGGGCTAGTCAAAAGACTTATCCCCCACTTCATTCGGTTCCTCCTAGGGCAGGGAGTGGGGGAAGCATTTAGGAAGGAGAAGAATGAATATTGTGTGTCATGATCCCAATTCTACCTTACAAATCAGCTAGGCCAGGGGATGAACACTGGTACAGCTAGGAACTGGAAACACAAGGAATCCAGAGACAAATGATCCCTTTAGGACTAGTAGTGAGAGTGGCAGTAGTGGGAGGGTGGAGGGAAGGTGAGGTGGAAAGGGGAAATCAATTCTAAGGATCTATATATGACCTCCTCCCTGGGGGATGGACAACAGACAAGTGGGTGAAGGAACACCCACATTGGGCAGTATAAGACATGACAAAATAATTTAGAAATTACCAAGGGTTCATGAGGGAGGGGGGAGCAGGGAGGGAGGGGAAAAGTAAGGAGCTGATATCAAGGGCTCAAGAAGAAAGCAAATGTTTTGAGGTTGAGGATGGCAACAAACGTACACATGTGCTTGACACAATAGATGCATATATGGATTGTGATAAGAATTATACAAGCCCCCAATTAAAAAACGGGGACAGGATGCAAATACTGACACAGGGTATGTGTGCATGGGTGTATTGTGATTAGCGCTGTATGAGCCCCAATAAAATGATATAATTTAATGAAATGAAATATGAGTGAGAGATTATGTGGCAGATTTCTGGGGGTGCCCCAGAACCCCAGGGGTGGGGGCTTCCCCGCTATTCTCCTTCACGACTGATTAGGCCGGGCTGACTCCCTGCCTTGGCTTGTCATTGAATAGTGCTCCCCTGCCATGACACAGAAAGCTATCGGTATTAAGCAGACCAGGGCACAGCCGTGAGACCACGAAGGGGCCGTTCTCTCGGCTGAGGTCAGGCTGGCCTCTTGGCAGTGGGGCTGCGTGCTGGGCACTGCCTTTCACACGCACATATCCCACGGCCGTCTTCCCAGCAGGCGCTGCGGGGGCTGAGGGGGTCAGTTCTGCTAAGTGCTGAGCTCAGCGTGCCAAGGAGACCAAACAAGCAGACCAGACAGGGCTGTCAGATTGCTTGGAGGAGGTGTGACGGGCCCCTGGCTTTCTGTCCCTATGACTCTGTTTCCCTCTCGTCTCCCTCTGGGGGCGGGGGGGGGGGGGGGGATCCACCAGGAGCATTCAAATGCCTCTGAACAGCCTGGGCCTCAAGAAGGAAGTGCCAAAGTAACAGATCTGTTTCCATGGCAACAAGCTCAGGACCATTCTGGCTGCCAGTAGGGTGCGTTTGGCTTGACTCGTTCCAGCGAAGGTGCACAGGGAAGCGTGCAGGATTTTAGAAACGTGAATGAGATGGAGAAGCAGATCTGGGGGTGTGTGCAGAAAGTCGGGGTGGGCTTCCAATCGTGACAGGTTCCTGTGGCAAATGTATTTGGCTACTAGCCTGAACGCTGGCTGTTTGAATCCTCCCTGAGGCATCAGTGCAAGCAAGGCATGGGGAATCTGCCTCCTTTAAGCAATCAAATGCAAACTAAACTCGCTGCCCATCCTGACTTAAAGTGACCTGAGAGGGCCCAGGACAACTTCCCAGGTGTGCTTCCAAGTCTCTGGAGCTTTACAGTAGCTAGAAGCCTCATCTTTCTACGGAGGAGTAGCTGGTGGTTTTGAACTGGTGACCCTGAGGTTGGCAGGCCAACCTGTAACCACTGCACCCACAGGGCTTCCTCCAGGTGACAGTCAGTGGGAAGCCTATGAGTGCAGCTCTACTCGGAAACACACAGTCCCTGTGAGTCAGAAGTGACAAGGTGACCATGTTTTTCTGTGGGTTTTATTCCCCCCACCCCACCCCACTCCAAATCCTCACCATCCAACATGATTTCAACGTATCTCTGAAGGAAAATAGCAAGTTTTCTCAGCTTTGAAGGGAGTGATTCATCAATTCCCCATCACCTACAAAGCCCTTGCCCCCAGAGGCAAGCATCCCCTTTGAAAGCTTCATTATTAAATCCAGCTCAGTCTACATGACAGCTCAAAGTCACGGTAGTAAAAGTGGAGGCCACTGGCCTGAAATGCCCCAGAAGAGAAGTGGCCGGAGCCAGCTCCCCACCCCCCAGCGTTCAGACATGTGCTCTGCTGGTCACATGTTGCGCCGGGATCCGCAGAGTCAGCGGTTCAAAACCACCAGCCACCAGAAAGACTGGACTTTCTCCTCCCATAACGAGATAGGGTCTTGGAAAGCGACCTTTCTACTCTGCCCTGTAGGATTGTTAGGCGTTGGCATCAATTAGATGGCAGTGAGTGAGCCCTGCATTGAAGGGGGTCAGGGTCAAGGGCCATGTGTGTTTCGTTCCTGAAATTCACCAACACAGTTGTCCCTGTACGTCTGCAATGGCATGAAGGTCCCTGGGTTGGTAGGGCACGCGGTGTGCACTCAGCTACTGACCCAAAGGCTGGAGGCTCTAATCTCCCGAGTGGCACCACCCGAGACATGCCTGCATATCTGCTGCCGCCAGGTCTTTCAACAGTCGTGGAAGACTCTAGAGAGCGAGCCTAGGATGCAAGCTGGCAGAGAAAGGTAGCTTGCTCTGGAATCCACACTTGAGTGGGACACAGAGCAGTGCAAAAATAAATACACCCAGAGAGGGTGTGTTGGTTACATAATCTGGTGTCAATCTGAGGATTAAGAGTGTAAAAGTGGTGTCGAGTCTGTCAATCAGGACATAGCCAATGAGGCCTTTGTGTGGGAATGGGCCTTCTGCTGAGGATTCTGGGAACTCTGGTATTCTGGGAGTCTCTCTCTTTCCTCTCTCTCTCTCTCTCTCTCTTTCTCCTCATTTCCTGTGAGACATCCTTGTCAAGAAGATACATGTAACTATACTAGTGCCCCAAGCCAGAGGAACCACATAGAGACCTCTGCCAATGTTGAGAAGCTTACAATGCAACTGGATCCATAAGACTCCCCACCCACTAGCCTGTGCTCTTCCTGCATTCATCGTCATTGTATGTGTTTCATGAGTCTGAAGAGGACTTTATAGATCGGTATCGGACATATGGGTTAATGTCAGACTTATGGACTTGATTTGGACAGGGCTGGGATGTTTTCTCAATCTTAAACTGCTCTTGCATCTAAAGATCCTTCTTATACACATATGAGTGTCTATGGATTTGTTTCTCTGGTTTGCATAGACTGAAACAGAAAGTTAGGTACAAAGTGGTATGGATATTTACCCACTTTTAGGGCAAGCGAGATTTTGCTAAGAGGGAATTCATAGCAAAGGGATAATGCCACAATATTACAGACCTGAAGGTGTCAAGGGAGGGCATGCTGGGGAGCCCTGAGGAGTTCTGCACGGTGAGGGTGAGGGTGCTGGTGGGAGGAGATATGGGTGGGGTGGAGAGCACCCCCCCCCCACACACACACACAGGTTATCCTACTGAAAGGTCTAGAGAAGGTGAAGTTTGGCTTCAAGTCAAGGCTTATGTGTGGGCATAGAGTACCCCTAGCAGCAGATTCAGAAGGTGCATCAAAGTGGGTGCTCTGTGGTGAAGCCAGGTGGAGGTGATACTGGGAGAGAGGTGGGTGCAAAGCAGACTTGCTTAGATATTTAGGTCCACCAGGTTTCCACTGGCTCTTTTTCAGGAGTCCTTTGCCAGGCCAGTGAAAAGGGCAAGCCCCTCGATGCTATGGCTCCACAAGACAGCCCAAACCACGGGCTCCAAGGTGCCAATGATGACGACGATGCCAGCAGGACCAGGCACTGTTTCATTCCGTTGCACATGGGTGGCCATGAGTCAGACCCAACTCATTGTCAATTAGCAGTAACAGGAAGCTGTTAACCCGTTTATAAACCAGGGGAGTCAGGATTCAGTAGGTGAGACACTGATAAGAAAGGCTAGGGAGACTGGTGAGCTGAGGAGAAAGGAAGGCAGTGGATGGAGGACCTCTGTGGATGAAGATTCACTGGGAGGAGCAGAGGCAATGGTGCCACTGGACTTGAAGGGAAGACCTAACCATAATAAATACGTATGCCCCCAGTGAAAGAGCCTCACATTCACAAATCAAACTCCTACAGAATCAAAGAGAGAAAGAGACAGCTCTACAATAATTGTAGGAGACTTTAACATACCGCGTGCCATGAAGGATGGACCTAGAAAGAAGCTCAACAAAGACATAGAAGAGCTAGATAGCCTAAACCAACCGAGATCACCTCGTTGACATACGGAGTCCTTCCACCCAAGAAGAGTGTGTTAGTCCGGGTAGACTAGAGAAACAAATTCATAGACACGCATATGGATATACGGGCAAGGTTTATATACAAGTGGAATGAAACATTGAGAAAGCATCCCAACCCAGTCCAGTCCAAAGTCACAAGTCCGATACTAGCCCACATGTCCAATATTAGTCTACAAAGTCTCCTTCTGACTCACAAAGTACATGCAGTAGAGGCATCCTGGTGCCGGCAGGGACCTCCCCATGGCTCCTTGCTTCCAAGGTTCAGGGTCCATCAGCAGTATCCATTGGCGGTGAGAGTATTTCAGTGCTGGTAGGGGTCTCTCTGTGGCTTCTCTGGCCCCAGAGGTCTGGTTCCATCAGGGCAAGCCCATGTGGCTTCTCCTCTGGCTCCTCCATTCTCCAGGAATCAGGATCAATCAGCATGCTGTCATCTTGCCTTGGCAGTATTTTGTCATCTTGGAGACTCCATCCAGTGTCCCTTTTCCAATTGGGAAATATCGTGAGATAGCCCAGAAGTCTCTGGAGAAAGCCATGCCCACACGGAGGCCTCATTGGCTACTCGATGGCTATCTCCAGATTAACAGACTAGACTCCACCCCTATATCTCAATCATGAAATCGACATAGGTACATGACCGCCACAAATAGCAAACTGTTACACCTTTTCTAGCAGACACAGAAGATTCTTCCAACCAGACCATGTGTCAGGCTGCTAAACAAGCCTCACTACATTTAAAACATCAAAATAGTACAAAGCATCATCTCAGGTGACCAGGCTATGAACTTAGAAAGGGAAAAAATGGGGGCAGTCGAGATGGAAACAGATCAAACACAAGGAATGTGAGTAGCACCTGCTTTTAAACAACGGGGCAACTGACAGTCTCAGAAGGGAAACTGAAGCATTGCTGGAATCGAGGGAGGATAAAAACCCAACAAAGTAATGCTTGTGGGAGACAGAAAGAACAGGGGTCAGAGGGCAATTTTTAGCGGTCAGCACACACCCACATCACACACAAAAAGGGGTGTGTGTGTGATAGGCCAAGACCTTAAGCACACATCTCACACCAAGGGAAAAAGAGTGGCCAAGAGTAAGTCAGTGCCAAGAAAATAAATGAAACCATAAAGATGTGCAGGAGTGAAAAAATATATCATGAAAATCTTCTCCGTTGGCTTCCATTTTCTTTACGATGGAGGAAGTCGGGGCCCTTCTGAAGAGGTGAGAAGGGCAATTTGTTCAGGGCTTGGGAAAGGACCCAGGCAGGACACCAGTTTACAGGGCAGGCAAACGGCACCCTGTCCCTTGTGAAGGATCACGACCTGTGACTGCTTTGCTCAGGTCTTGGCATCCTGGGAGACACAGCCATGACCTTCTCTTGCCTCTCCAGGTGTTGAGCCCTCCCCTGCTCGGACCTTTGTATCTGGATCTTCAGAACCCCGAAAGTCACTGTCTCTTCAAAGGCACTTCCCGGGTCATTTCCTCCTGCCTGGTCTGACAGTCAAGACGCGGCGCCTCGTCCTCACAGAAATGTCCACCATGGTCATTTGTGAAGTGGACAGACATGTTTCCAAATAAGCACTGCCTGCTTTCACCTCTCGCTTGCCCATCCAGAGCGAGCCTGGCCATGTATCTCCAAAGAAAACGACGAGACGCCCTTTGCTGCAATTGCCACACAGCCCTCTCCTGTTGTCCTGTTTGACTTTTGATGACCTGTCAACCAGACAGCCCCCCTCAGAGCCTCTTCCCGGCATCTTTTCACTCGGGGCTCGGGGCCCTGGTGGGAGCAAAAGACGGAGACAGGCTGCGGGGCCCCATGTCATCTGTGGGGTCTGTGTGAAGGTTCTGTCTGCAAGTCAGCCTCAGACTGTCTTCCAGGATGTTGTCCAATGAGGTCCGGGGAGGTCCAGGAGCTCTCCCAAGATGCATCAAGGCTGGTAAGATGGGTCTCTTGCGGATGTCAAGGGCTCCAGATTCAAATTTCCGCCATGGCTGCAGCCTGAATGTGAACCAGTTCACCCGGGCCTGGTCTGCTGTCTGAAAGGTTGGCCGTGTCCATCCCTGGGCTGGCACTACCTGGTGAGCTGCTCCCGGACAGACTACCACCGCAGAAACCCTTGGGGCCAGTTCTCCTCTGTCACCTGAGATGGCTACGAGTCAGAATCAATCTGATGGCACCTCACAGTGGGGCAATTGTTCCCTATGCACAGGGCCTCTTTAGTTACTTTTTAAAAAAAAATCCCTACCGAGAACCTCACCAGTGGCTGTGTCAGCAATTCTGTGTCCCGATGATCTCCTGTGTGTCAGTGCAGAACTGGGTTCTGGGGGACCACCAAAGCGGGGGTTTCAGAGGCACATCCCCGGCCTGTCTTCCAAAGTGCTTATGGGCGGACTTGAATCCCCGGCCTTTGAGTTATCCATCAAGAATATGAAGCATCCAGCGAAGAGGGACTCTGGTGGAAGAGTGGTTACATGTGGGATGTGGGGCTGTAGTTTGAAACCCCTAGCTGTTCCAAGGGAGAAGGACATGGCTATCGCCCCCTCCCCCCAAGGAGTGACCGTCGTGGGAAACCCTCCCTGTCCTGCAGGGTCGCTGGGAATCGACATGGACTTGATGGCAGTGAGACCACCTTGCAACTACATCCTGGGACTGACCTGGGTGTCTTGATTTCTCCATGTGTGCGTAACTGGCTAGCCAGGGCTTACTGGTCCTTGGCAACCTTCCTGAGTCCATTCTGCCCCCCGCCCCCTTTTACATTCTCACGCTTGCCTCTCTCCAGATGGAGTCAGAATGCACCTGCCACGTCCATCAACCTCCCACTGGAATTGTACCCAGAGAGCGGGCAGTTGCCTGTGCTGCATTTTTCAGACACCTGTTCTCTTTGTCATATTTATTCTGATTCCGAGGTGCTAGGTGTCCTCGTGTAAGCACTCCTTAGTTTAGTTCTCAGTGACTCTGCAGTCGACGCCTGCACGATACATTCCTGGGTGCCTTAGCGCCGTACCGCTCTCGGGAATCCCACCCTCCCCATTGTGATCTCTGGATGGCGACAGCTCCAGGAGAATGGTCAGTGTGGCTGGTTCCAGGTTCCTCTGCGTGGGCTTCCGAGATATTCTGGTCACTCCTCCTATTGCGATTTCATCAGCCGGTGGCCCGGGACTTTCAGAACAACGTCCAATCGGGGATGATGATGGCATGGCGAGGGTCCATTCACCCGACACATCCTTCCTTCCATCCGTCTGCCTGAGCTGATTTCCCTTGTCACTCAGTGAGCTTCCGGATTCTTTCAGCTGGGTGCTATCTTCACCCGTCATCAATATTACCGTTACATCACACATGGCCCCCCAGATTTCCTTAAATGCGGTGGTGATGGTCAGCTGTCCTCCAGGGAGATCCAGCTTCCCCCTGTTTCTCTTTCCCCAGTCCGACTTGAAGTCATTTCACACACACACACACACACACACACACACACACACACACACACACACGAAGAAAGATGTGGCCCGGGGACTGAGGCCACGCCCCTTGCAGGGCACCAAGTCTCCCTGACAGAGACGGGCAAGAGAAGGTGTGTGACCACGTGACGGTGATGCCTATTTGCCCCATGCCATCACCCCTCTTTATGAATTCCGTGTGTGCCAGAGGACCGCCGCCTCTTCTGCCAGCTCAGCACTCCCTCCTATGTAAGGAAAGTGCTGGTTCCCCAAGAAGAGCTGCACCAGTTAAAACGGGTTCGTGCTCACACATCTGAAGGCCTTGGTTCCCCAATCCTGACTAAAGTGTTTCTGAAAGGACAGAGATATAATTTTAACAAAATGAAACCAGGCCAGCCTCTTGAAAGAAATCCCTACTGGAGACCCATGGTGGTGCTGGATAAACAAACATAATTGGTGTCTGTGTACAGATTCATTAAGCTTCCTCTTTTAATGATGATGAAAGGAAGGAGGAAACGGGCTTTGGAAAGCTTCCCAGCATCCCCTTCAGGCTCTGAAAAGCCAGGGTCTGGACCATGAGCAAAAGCAGCCAGGTCTTTCTTTGTAGGCCATGCAGGAGCTCTGAACCTCATCCCAACCTACCTTCTCTCTGTGTCACCACAGCGCCCAACACATGCGACTGAGTAGGGGAGCCTGGCTGGCAGGGTCCTCAGCTGCAGGGCACTGCATGTGTGTCCAGGGGGCGAGAAGAAGATGGGTGGCATCTGTTCTCCCTACATTGTCCTTCCCCCAACTTCAGGGCATGGGGAAATGGTAGTGTTAGAAGAACCTTGCCTTAGCAAATATGCCACTTAGAAGCCCATGACCTGAGTTCATCCTGCGTCGCTGTCTTAGAGATACCACAAATGGGCCAATTTAACCAACGCCAATGTCTCCACCCCGCTGAGGAGACAGGAAGTTCAAATTCAGGGTGCTGCTGTTAGGGGGCTCTTTCTCATTCTGTGGGCTCTGGAGGAGGGCCCGTGTCCTTTGGCTTCTGCTCCTGGACAATCACAGCCTCCATGAGGCTTGGCATCACTTCTCAGACCTCATCACTGCCTGCTCCCATGCTTGTTTCATCTCTTTTATAGCTCGAGAGACCGGTTCACAACACACTCGACACTGCACCTGTCCCCTGAGCGCTACAAAGGCAGCCCATCTCCAAATGGGACGGGGGCCCAGGTGCAGAGTCTCTGAGCTCCAGTGTGCATTTTGGGAGGGCACACCTCCATCCAGGCTATATCTTGAAAGTCATCCACCTCCTAGGCCCGCGTTTATCGGGATGCTTCTACTAGCTCCCAGTGGGACCTTGAGGGACCACCCACAGTCTTGCCACAGGTATTTTCTGCTAAAATGCGAGATCCAGAGACAGTTCTTACTGTTCAAGGTTGTAGAAAAGAGAGAGAGAGAGCACAAAACTCTGGCTTGAATTTATGGAAAAGCACTCGCACACAAGGTAAGGGGAATATAACTCTCTGTAGTCAGAGTTGGTTGTCTGCCTGGGAGATTTATTTCCAAAAGCAAGAAGAAGGAAGGGCATTGAGTCTTTGCTTCTCAAAATGAACAGGATGCGAGAAACACAAGGAAAGGCTACGTGACCAGGGTTGCCAGGTCTTACAAGTCTGGATGAGGTCATAGGGACCCGCCCAGTCAGTTGCCAACATGTCACACTGGGGGCGGCGGGGAGGGCGGCGCATGTTGCTGTGATCTGGAAGCTACGCGGCCAGGATTTCAAACAGCCAGCTGGGTCATGCATGGTGGAGAGGTGGTAGCACAATTCCAGATTGAGGCAGACTAGGAAGAAAGGCCTGGTGATCCACATCTAAAGCCAGGGATCAACAAGATACTGTCTAATCTAGTGGTGGAAGATGAGTGTGTTAGTCCAGGTTGACTAAAGAAACAAATTCACAAACATGCATATGTATATAAGAAAGAGCTTTACATGCAAGAGCAAAGGTATATTGAGAAAACATCCCAGTCCAGATCAAGTCCATAGATCTGATAGTAGCCTGTATGTGCAACACCAATCTACAAATTCCTCTTCAGACTCATGAAACACATGCAATGATGCCAAATGCAGGAAGATGACAGATCAGTGGGTGGACAGTCTTGTGGATCCAGTGGCAGGGGAAGCATCTCAATGTGGTGGGGCATAGCTCCTCCAGCCCTGGGGCTCTGGGTCTATCACTGAAGCTCCACGTGCCTTGTCATCAGGAATACCAAGGAGAGAGTCTGTGTCCCACTTCCAGTGAGTTACTTATCTCCCTAGCATCTCCAAATGAGGCCATCACACAGTGACTTGATTAGCAGGCTAAACTCCACTCCTTCACTCTTAATAGTCTCAAACTGGCTGAGCCCTGGTGGCGTAGTGGTTGTGTGTGGGACTGCAGCCCACAGGGTTGATGGTTCAAATCCAATAGTAGCTCTCCAGGAGCAAGGCTGGGCTTCCTGCTCCCACCAGGGCAGAGATGCCACACACACACACACACACACACACACACACAAAGTCTCAGATTGGCACCAGATTGTATAACTACCACAACGAGCTTCTAAGGTTGGAATGCATTCACAATACACAGTGCCTACAATGGTGGATTGGAATGTATCAACTATGAAGATGCTATGGGTCTGGGCAATGTTTCATTCTGCAGTTCGTTGGCTGCCCAGAGTTGGACCCACGCAAACAGTAACTGACAGCATGGTGAACAAAACCTATGGCTGAAGACAACTATAAGAACTCTATTTAAGACTGAAAACAATGAGGGAGCGAGGGAGAGAGGAACAAGCTGATACCAAGGGTTCAAGTGAAAAGAAAACATTTTGAAAGTGATGGCAGCCTATGTACAAAGGACCTTGACACACAGATGGATGGATGGGTGGGTGGTGATTAGAGAATTGTAGGAGCCCCCAATAAGATGATTTTTAAAAACCCTTGAAAACAAAGCAAAAGAAGCAACTGCAGGCATGAAAACCGCTTCTTGAAAGCATGGTGAGCTTCAAAGAGCAAGAAGAAAGAGCAGAGAGGAGGGAGCAGAGAAGGCGCGTGAGCTGTGGAGGGGGCCAAGAGCGTGCATTCTGGGGACATCGTCCTCCCTTTGGAGAGGTGAGGATCAGAGTCTAGGCCTTGCCAAAGGCTGAAGGTCACCCCTGAGTAGAACGTGTTCAACATTTGATCCTGGACTGCTAGTGCCCTCGGTGAATGTAGGAGGAAAAGAAGGGGAAAGGACATCCAAGAGCATTAAAGAACTAGAGGAAAGTTCGTTTTTATCAGTGCTATGCTGCACCCTGACTGGCTCGCCTCTTCCTTGTGACCCTTCTGCAAGGGGATGTCCCATTGTCTGCAGATGAATTATGCTGCCCACTACAAGGTCTGTAGTTTGAAACCACCAGGCACTCCTGGGAGAAGGAGGAGGCAGGCTTTCTACTCCAGTAGAGACTATGAGTCTTGGAAACCCACAGGGTTGGTTGTACCAGGTTCTCATATGGTGGCTATGAGACAAAATTGACTTGTGAGTTTTTGCTTTTTTTTTTTAACTCAAGTTTCCAAACAAGATGCAATGACCGGAAAACGACTGAAGAACAGCATGGCACGCCAGGCTAGTTACATCGTCTGTTGTCAGTTTGAGATTGAAGAGTGAAGGGGTGGAGTTTAGCCTGTCAATCAGGTCGCCGTGTGATGACCTCATTTGGAGGCGCTAAGGAGATTACTAGCTTGCTGGGTGTGAGGCACACGCTCACTCCCTGGGAGTGTTGGGAAGACACATGGAGCTATCCTAGAGTCTGGGAGCTGAAGGAGCCACGTGGAGACCCCTGCCCACGCTGAGATGCTTCCACTGCCACTGGATCCATAAGACTTTCCACCCACTGGCCTATGACCTTCCTGCATTCAGCATCATTGCATGTGTTTCATGAGGCTGAAGAAGACTTTATAGATTGGTATCAGACATATGGGCAAATATTGGACTTATGGACTGGATCTGGACTGGGCTGGGATGTTTTCTCAATAGTCTATCACTCGTATATAAAGATCTTTCTTACCGACCTGTGCGTTTTTATGAATTTGCTTCTCTAGTCTACCCAGACTGACACACACACTAAGAAACAACAGGGCAGGACTCTCAACCATTGGGAAAGACAGAGAACCTAAATAGACACCCCCCCCCACCCGCCCCAACCCTGAGAATGTCCGATACGGCTGTAACCAGATTCTGACTTAGCACATCCATGGGTAAAAGAAGCCAAGGCTGACCATGCTGGCCACAAGATAAACCAGAGTAAGAATCCATCATCTTCAGTTGACCCTGGTCCATGTGCCAGAGTGGATGGGAGCTCAGGGGTTTTCTTGGTTGTCCTCTTTGTGGAAGCGGATCGCCAGTGCAGCGGGTGGGCTCGAACCATCAGTCTGTCCATTAGTAGTCAAGAATAACCATTTGTACTTCCCAGAGGCTGGCTACCCAGACATAGCAGGTTTAACAAAGAAAGAAGAAATTCTAGAAGTAAGACATTAAAAAAAAAAAACACCCTGAAACTCATAGCATCCCTATAGGACACAGTCAAACTGCCCCTGACTCTTTGTGGGAGCAGAAAGCCTCCTCTTTCTCCCTTGGAGTGGCTGGAAGTTTCGAACTGCTGTCTCTGAGTCGGCAGTCGAACACGTAACTCCTACGCCACGAGGGCTGAACTACAACATACAACAGCCCAACGCGGGTCACCCGGTGAACTGGTGTGACTGCAGATGAGACGTGCCTGCCGAGCGAGCGAGTTGGAGAATTCCAGATAGCTCAGCAAGGAGTGGCAGACAAAGCGAGATCTAGTCACAGGATCGTTCCAGGCATGACAGATGAGAGGGTGGGGATATGGGCGGAGGCAGTTCTAAGGGGCTTCCCAAAGTCCCTGGAATAAAATGGGATTGAAAGATCACAGGATTTCCCACCAATGACTGGAAGCTTGAAGATTTATCAGCTGGGACTTAAGGTCCCTGGGTTTGAAGACAGTCAACAAAGCCCCAAGCCAAGCAAAACTCACTGGCTTGGAGTCAGTCGTGACTCAGAGCGACCATGGGGTAGTCTGAGACTGTCAGGCTTCAGGGGCGTAGAGTCTTCCTTCCCGTGGAGTCACTGGGGGTTTTGAACCTCGATCCATGTGGAGTGTGACCCGATGCAAAACCACTGGCAAAGCCCGGAGAAGACACGCACTCTAGAAAAAGCTGCAAAATGCAAAGAAGCAGCAAAAATTCAAACTGCCAGAGCTTGTCTTCCAAGAAGCTGTCACTACTCTGCTGACAGATGACCCTCATAGAATATTCCGAGCTGTCTTCTCCTTGGCACAAACAGAGGCCTGAAGACGATAAAATAATGTTGTCACATTGGGAAAAGAGAAGTGACTATAATCTAGACCGTTGTTTCAGAAATATGGGCCACAGCTAGGACAATGCAGGAGGCTGAATGATAAGCATTGGCATTATATAAAACCCAAGAGACTGTGATGAAAGAGCATGAAGAAAGTCCAGCAAAGCCTAGTGGTTTCTACTTAGCCGAGACTAAAGTATCTTTATTATATTGATAGCCGCAGAATATATATACATATGTATACATGCATACATATACATATATCCACTCTCTCAAGACACACAACGTCCTTCTGGAGACAAACACACAACTCCCCCCTGCAGGCTCCCCACCCCCACAGCCCGCTAACATGTCAAGAAGTCATGCTAACAAGAAAGGGATGGGACTTTGGGAAAGGAAAAAGAATTGTTGCCGGGAAATAAATATTTGCAGATCAGATTCAGGTTCCAGGATGACCCTGCTTTAGTCTTCCAGGTTTTGAGCCTGGAGATGTTGTTATGTATTTTTTGGAATGACAAGGTGGGGAAAAGGAGACAGAGATTCTAAAGTTCATAGGAATAAATGAACAGGGAGGGCTGGCCGGCTCTCCAGATGGTAAGGCTCTTCATCTCACTGCTTGCTGCATGGTTGGCAGTTCAAGGTCAGTAGCTGCTCCCAGGGAGAAAGAGGAGGCTGTTTGCTCCTGTGAAGATCTGCTGGGAATCTGCTGGAACTGACACGACGACACAGGTTTTGTTGTACTACGATACAGAGAGGTTCACCTGCACAGGAGGGAGGTGATTGATGATGCCAAGGCTCAGGTCAGGTGCCCCTCAGTCCTCTAAGCCGAGTTCTTGCTTTTCCACACTTTAAGGAGGTCTTGGGCAGCAGATGGACCTAGTGCAAGGTGTTGTTTGATCTCTTGAGTGCTATGCCCATTTTCTAGGTACTGGGGAGGACAATTCCCATGGATTGCCAGCTTTGAGCCAACAGGCAGTGTGGGGAAGCTGAGGCATTGGATCTGGGAAATGCCCATGGACTTAAGAATTGAGGGAGACACAGTGGAGTGCCAAAACCTATGAAAGTAGGTAGACAAGGAACAAAGCCCACATGGAAGATGCAGACCAGCCTGTGTGGTCAGAAGGTGTCCATGGGATCAGGCATCTAAGATCCAGAACAAAAAATCTATCAATGTGAATAAGGGGGGATGTGGAGTGGAGACCCAAAGCCCATCTGTAGACAATTGGACATTCCCTTACAGAAGGGTCACTAGGAAGAGATGAGCTAGTCAGGGTGCAGTATAGTACTGACGAAACACAGAACTTGCCTCTAGTTTTGTAACGCTTCTTCCCAACACTCCCAACACTCCCAACACCATCGCCACTACTATCATAACCCCAATTCTCCCTTAAAAATACAGCTAGACCAGAGCATGTACATGGGTACAGATAAGAGCTGGAAGCACAGGGAGTCCAGGACGGATAAATCCTTCAGGATCAATACTGAGAGTAGCCATACCAGGAGGTGAAGGGGAAGGTGGGGAGTGGGGGAGGAGAAGGGAGGAATCCGTCATATAATTGACATATAACCCCATCCCCAGGGGATAGACAACAGAAAAGTGGGTAAGGGAGACAGCGGTCAGTGTAACACATTAAAAATAATAATTTATAAGTTATCAAGGGTTTATGCAGAGGGAGAGTGGGGGGAAGGGAAAACAATCTGATATCAAGAGCTCAAGTAGAAAGAAAATGTTTTGCAAATGATGATGGCAATGGGTGGATGGATGCATTGTTATAAGAGCTGGACAAGCCCCCACTACAATGATCTTTTCAGAAAGCACCTCTGTCAGAAACTGAGAACATGCACATGGTATATAGTGAGGGCTTGGTGAACAGGCTCATTTGTGGCCCCGGTGAATAATTTCTGAAGTTCAAACTACAGACTAAGCAGTCCTGGTGGTTAAACAATGGTGGAGAGCTCAGACACAAACCTAAAGGTTGACTTTTCTGAGCCACCACCAGGTCCGAGGAGAAGAGACCTTGTTTCAGGGTGCCGTCTAGCCCCATGGGGGTGTGGCAGTCATGTACTCATGTCAGTTTCACAATTGGGAGTCTAGGGGTGGAGTCTAGCATGTCAATCTGGAGATAACCAATGAGGTGGCCATGACTTTCTCCTGAGTGTTCTAGGAAATCTCATGGTATTTCCCAATTGGAGAAGAGAAACTTGACTCTGTCTCTTGGAGTTGGTCTACTGACGAGACAAGATGACAGCATGCTGATTGATCGTGATTCCTGGAGAATGGAGGAGCCAGAGGAGAAGCCACATGGGCTTGCCCTGATGGAACCAGACCTCTGGGACCAGAGAAGCCACAAAGAGACCCCTGCCAGTGCTGAGATGCTCCCACTGCCAATGGAGACTGCTGATGTATCCTGAACCCTGGAAGCGAGGAGCTATGGGGAGACCCCTGCCAGCGCTGGGACATCTCTATTGCATGTGCTTTATGAGTCAGAAGGAGATTTTAAAGACTGGTATCAAACATATGGGCTAATATTGGACTTATGACCTTGGACTGGACTGGGTTGGCATGCTTTCTCAGTGTTCCATTCCTCTTGTACATAAACCTTTCGCTTATATCCATATGCATGTCTCTGAATGTTTCTCTAGTCTACCCAGACTCACACAGGGGGTCATGTGATTCTTGTCCTCTTGGAAGCTGTGTGTTAGAATCGAATCCACAGCACACAGCACACTGTCGACCAGACACTGCATACGCATTCGAGATATTGCAACCAGACAGGTGTTGTCTAGCACCGAGGTCTTTCCTGAGCCTGACGACACGGGCCAACCAAAACAAACTCGCTGCCATTTAGCAGACCACAGCTCGCAGCAACCCGATAGGCAGGGAAGGATTGTCCCCTGTGAGTTTCTGAGGCAGTCACTTTTTGTGGGATTAGACAGCCCTGTCTTTCCCCCATGGAGAAGCTGGTGATTTTGAACTGCTGATCTTAGAGATGGAAGCCCTACTCTTAGCCACAACCCCACCTGGGTTCCTACAGTCAAAGAGAGTAACACAAAGTCTCTCTAGGAATAGTCTGGCTGCCTCTCATCTAAGACTGAGTTGTTCATTCCTACGGCAGTCCACTGGGAGTTCCGTATTCTTGGCCAATAGCCCGACTCAAAGGCATCAATTGTTCTTCCCTTCATTAAGGCTGGATCCTCGATGGAGTGAAACTGGAAGCTGTGTTGGACCAGTCGGGCTGGACTATGCAGGTGGGAATATTTTTTGTGTGTGTGTGTGTGTCCCCTTGTTTTTGTGGACAGAGCTGCCTACATTGCTCCTGAGGCCCCATCTCTGCTCCGGGTGGGGTGGCGACCAGGTGCAGGGGTGAAGAGGCAGGGCCAGTGTCCCCAGCTGGGGCTGTCTGGCGGGAGAGCTGTGTGTGATGTACTTTGTGGGCACGCTCCCCCCGGCCTATTCTACTTGGCTAATTGAACATCCAACTGATTATTCCACTTGATAAAGTATGGGCCAGGGAGGCCGGGCTGCAAATTGCTAAATCGATGTATTTTTAAACACAAGCAAAGGTTTTTATTTTAAAAACCACCACCGACACACACACGCACGCGTGCGCTTAAGGAAGGTCTTCTGTGCTTCTTCTCAAAAGCCTTCAGAGCACTGCACCTGTGAAGTCCTTTTCGAAACCTGGTCGCCCTGGGCAGCGGGGACAGGAGCCTCCCCTGTCTAATTGTCGGAAGGTGCTGATCCTCTGCAGAGGTTGCGATGGACGCCAAGTGGCCTCTGTGCTCCAGCAGGAGTTGCTGGGGTAACAACCTGCTAGGGGGTCAGGAAGAGGCCTTCATACCCACTCCAGTTCTGCGGCTGGGCCCCCTGGGGGCAAATCACTTCACTTCAGCATCTCAGCCCCACTCGGGTTCACGTGTGCTGACACCTACTTTCTTGGGTCCGGCTGACACTTCTGGGACATAAGGCACCAAGTAACAGATAACATCAACCCCTCTGTCGGCGAGTGGACTTGGTCCAACAGCGACCCTGGCTGGGATTCCCATGCCTGTACATTTCAACGGGGCCAGAGAGCCTCGGCTCTCCCCAGTAGGGCCACCTGTGGGCTCCAACCACCCATTTGGCAGTAAACAGCTAAGGCTTACCTGTCAGCCCCCTGGCTTCCTTCAGTAATAGTAACCGATACGCGGGGCATCCAGGGGGTGGGAGGTGTGATGCTCAGTGTGACTTGCAGCTATCTCTTGGAGGTGGGAATAATTCAAGCTCTACATGCCTCGTGCTGGGCTGCCGATCTCAGGGGCAGCAGTTTGAAATCACCAGGCACTCTGCTATCATCATGGGTCCTAGGACCTCTTGTGACCCCTATATCGCAAGTCGACCTCATCTTTCTCCAGGGAACCTTCTGGGCATTCCCCACCGTCCCTTCTGCCCCCAAGGTTTCCATGTGTGCTGAAGGGGTTGCAAACCTCAACTTCTCTCTTATATATAGTTAAACTTCCTATCTATCTATCTATCTATCTATCTATCTATCATGGACAACGCATTGCCATCAAAAGTCAATATCCACTTACAGCGACCCTATAGGGCAGGACAGAACTGTCCTTATGGGTTTCCAAGGCTGTGTTGTTTACGGGAGTACGAAAGCCCCGTCCTTCTCTGGAGGAGCAGCTGGAGGTTTTGAACTGCTGACTTGAGCAGCCCGATCCGTAATCCGGGCAGCCCCAGCATTCCTTCTTCTCCAAACACTTTCTACAAACACGCTGCTCTATTTGGGAATGATCTTGATTTTTCTCTTGTCTTTGTTTTCTGACTTGGACCCACAGTGTGGTCAAGGGACAGCTTTTCTCAACGCCAGACGGAGATAGGTCATAAATCAAAATGTTGGCAGGGAATGTCTTCTGGGGATCCTGGAGAAAAACCAAACCTAAAGGTGACCTGGAAAGAAATCCGGAGGGGTTGGGGGGCGGGTGAGGGGGGGAGCCCAGACAGCCTCTGGACTTCAAGATGTCTAAGTCCACCAATTCAACGGACAAGTGGAGTCCTTCAGAGGACAGAAGAGAACAGCCCTGAAGGAATATGCTGTAGCCGCCGCATGCGCGGCTACCATCATCCAACTGATGATGGAAAACCCTTTCTCCAGAGGCTGCGCTCCAGTGTCACCACCTTCTCGAGGCTGAGCTGCAGGTCAGGCTTCAGGGAAACGTGGGGACAGGGACGGGAGCTGGCTCAGCAAGCCAGGTCGGATGAGGTTGTGAGCCAGGTGATAGGAGCCTGGAAGTAGCACCAGAGGATCCGTCTGAAAAACGGGAGGTCCCTCTGCTGTGACATGTGTGATCCAGGACCTACCTGGCGCCAGGAGTTGATTGCCACTCACGGCAGCCCCGTAGGGCAAAGTAGCAATGCCCCTGAGGGCGGCAGGAGAACTCTTGCTCTTGATGGGGGACAGGCAGTCTCCTTTTGCGCCTGCAGTGTGGCGGGCAGATTCAAACTGCTGGCTTCGAGCTCAGCAGCCCAGCGCATACCTCACGATGCCGCCAGGGCCTCTGATGAAAGGGCGTGCCTGGGAAAGGCTCTCCTTGTTATCAAAGGAAACTGAGACACAAGCTCCGCGTGGCCGGCCCACTCACTGAGTGCTTGGGCTTGGAAAGGCCTGTGAAAATCTTTAGAGAGCAGCCGGCTACCTCTTTCTTCCTCCGAGAGGCAGGTGGATTTGAACGGCTGACTGTCCTGACTCAGAGGACGGCTGGGTACGCGAGAACAGAGCACTGACTGCTCCTGTTCCACCCTCCCCATGATTGCCCCCCGTCAGTTCACCGTGGTGTGGCGGCCCCCCGGGACAGTCCATCTCCTTAAGGATCTTGCCCTTTCCCACTGACCCTCAACCAAGCTTGATGTCCTTCTCCGAGGCCCACTGCCCCCGATGACATTTCCAAAGCAGTCTCGCTGAGCGTTAGAGCTGAGTCCTTCCAGATGGAGCTGATTTAACCTCCAACACCCATGAACCGGTGTGTGTTTGTGTGTGTGTGTGTGTGTGTGTGTGTGTGTGTGTGTGTGTGTGAGAGAGAGAGAGAGAGAGAGAGAGAGAGAGAGAGATCGACATGCTCAGTTTCTAACAGAATGGTTGGCGATTGAGACCACTTGAGGGCACCTCGGAAGAAAAGTGTGGCAATCACCTTCTGGGGTGGGGGGATCAGTCACGGGAAACTTCATGGAGCAGCTGAAGGGGTGGCGACAAAGAGGAGGGGCCTGGGCGGAAGGGGTTGGCACTGAGGCTGGGACAAGGGACGTGCAGGTAGGAAAACTTGTGAGCACAGGGACCCAGGACTGGGCAGTGCTTCCTTCTGCTGAGCACGGGAGTCAAAGACACCTAAGAAGACAGAATTTGCTTCGGAAACGTCCCCAAGTGGCATGGCAGAGTCCCGTGGATGTGATGTGTGCTCAGTGCCATGGGACACGTGGGGCAGGGAGGCTCATGAGGAGCCTGGGGGGATGGGGAGCAGCGGCGAGGCTCTCAACAGCTGACAGGAAGGTCGAGGGCGGTGTGAGCCGAGTGGACGCTGCACAGGAGAACCATGTGACGGTCGCGTCTATAAAGGTTTGCCCCCTCAGACATCCCGGGAGCAGTTAGCTTCACGCTGTCCTGTAGGGGCGCTACCCGCCAGGATGGAGCCTGCTGTGATGGCTGAGGGTGTCTGTTTGCTGGCTCTGAGGGTTCCATGGTCGAGGTCTGGCCTTCCAGCTGGGAGAGGGGTAGTTTTAATTCCTATCGGGCGCATCTTAGGTGCAGCCACTGCCTGTCCGTCCCAGGAGGCTCTTGGGGGACCATAACCAACAATCAGGCAAAACAAACGCAAACTCCCAGCTGTCGGAATCCACGCGGCTGCACAGCAACCGAATCTAGGCATAGAATTGCCCCTGGAGGTTTCTGTGACTTTACCTCTTAGCAGACGTCAGACTACCTCCTCTTTCTCCCATGGAGTGGACTGGTGGGTTTGAACTGCTCACCGTGTGGCTAGCAGCCCCACACGTAACCCACGGTGCCGCCACAGCCCCATGAGGTGCTGTCACACTGAGCACCAGTCAGGAGAGATTCCAGAGACAGGCCAGTAAGAAAGGTCTGAGGATCTACTTTACCCACAAAACAAAGCCAATCAACAAAGCCACCGCCGACAAGCGCCCTATGAATCGCAGCCTGACCCGGCAGGGATAGGGCCGGGCTGGGCAGCGCCTGCTCCATTATGCACAATCTCCGTGACTGAGGAGGCAGCTGGACAGACAGACAGAGCCTCATACCTGGGACGGCTACACGGTGTAGGGCCAGGGAGGCTCGTAGCCAGGAGTCAGGAAACCCAGGTTCCAGCCGCAACTCCCTCACTTGGTTTGCTGCGTGAACTTGCACAAGCCTCAGAACGGCTCTGCACGGTGAGGGGGGGGGTGGCCGGGAGTGGTGGTGGGGGATGAGGGATCTCCAGAGTCCTTCTGAGTCCAGTGGCCCATGACCAAGTCCTTCTGGGAAGCTGAAACCAGCACCGCCCCTGCACGTTGGCGCCCACACTGATAAATGGCCTGTCGTCTGCAAACCTTGGCCTGCCGTTTCCTTTGCCGGGAGCTCACGGGCTGCTTCTCGTCTGCGTTCCAAAGACCCGGGGGCATCCGCCTCAGGATAGGCAAGATACCTCCAGACTCCCCCTCCACCCTTAGGGGGACACTTCTGGGGTACAGCAGGGCCACCGCGCCCCTCAGGCCCCCGCTTCCTCTCCTTAGAATGTCCTCCAGTCTTTCAGGGATTACTAGCTGGGGTCCTTCCTTACCATGCCTGCCACCTGCCCCAGGCACTGCCCAGCCCGGCCTTTCCAGACCATGGCATTCTATTGATAATCAAGAAAGAGAACCAGGCTGGACCCTCAGCTCTGGGGTCTGATTAGGGCCAAGCCAGATGCCAGGCAGAGAGAAAGGTCCACTCTATTTCTGGCAGGTGGGTGTGTGGATGAAAAACGAGCTGTCGGGGTGTGTGAATCAGCTTCCCTCGGATTAAAATGCTGCTGCCTGGTATGGGAAGTGGGTGTGTGGCGGGGTGGGAAGGACACACTGGATCAGAAGAGCCGTCCTGGGCACATGGATCTTCCCACCACAAGGTTACCCCAGCGGCATTTATTATGCAGCCAGAGGGGACAGTTTGGGATGCCAGTGCCACACCCAGCTCTACTAGGGACCAGAACTTCACCGAATCTCGGTCACTGGGGCCAGAGGCTTGAGGTTAGAGAGCCGGCCTCTGCCTGTGGGGAGAAAAGAATTGTTTTTCACTCTCCTCCCTGCCAAGAAAATGGGATGAACCTTGAACCAGGACCATGCTGGGGGGAGGTGGGACAGCCACAAAGGGACATACACAGACCGGCGAAGTACCGGAGGGTTGGGAGTTCAGATCCACTAAGAGGTGCCACGGAAGAAAGGCATGGCGATTGATCTGCTAGAAAATCCCAGCCTTGAGAACACAAGGGGATGCACCAAGAATGTGGAAATGGCCAATGACCCTACTCCCTGCTGAATGATCCCCCCATGAACCGTCGTCTCACAGTCAGAGAGTTGTGCAAAGCCCGCTCCCCGACACTTGTGTGCGGGAACCACGTTGTCTAACAGACCCGGCGGCTGAAAGAAACGCTGCTGATGGCTATGCCTCAACTCGGCCCAGCCATCCTTCTCCATGGCTTGGCAGTTAGGGACAGATGTCAGCTGGCAGCCCCCAAAATGGGGTCACCCTGCCTGTTGGAATAGCAGTTTTTGGGGTTTTTTTTTTTGGCATGGCAGCTGGTCTTTGGGATCACACTGGGTGGTTGAGTGAGGAGTGGGTGTGTATCTCTCTCTTTCTCTGTCTCTCTGTCTCTCTCTCTCTCTCACACACACACACACACACTAGCTGGATGAAATGGGCTCATCCTAGGATCTCGCCCTGCTCCACTCAGGCATAAGCCAGCAGCACCCCCATCGCAGACTGCACCAGGGCATGCGCCCACAGAAATGCTCGATGACCAGTGGGCAACAGACCCATTTTGCAGAAGAATCTTCGGTGTGGACACACCAGATTTCCTGCCATGCATGCCTCTGCCTGGTAGCTTATTGCAGGCCCAGGCAAATGCTGTTGAGACTAGGTCTCCGCTGAGGACAGCGGACCCGGCGACCGTCAGAGTCCTGGGCCTGCAGCGTCTCAGGGATTTTACTATGGCTGCCCCTGCAGCACAGGGTACGGCAGTATTTGAATATCACAGCCACCCACATTCAGCAGGAGCGTGCCCAGGGGGCATCAGCAACGTGGCTTAACTGTTCCCTCTGGGACACTGGCAGGGAATTTCTAGAGCACTCTCCCTCCACTGGTTGTGTGTCTCAGAGAGGACCCCCACACCCCAGCAGGCCCTCAGCCATTCCTGCTGACTTTGGCAGCCGAGATTGAACCCAGGAATTTGGCAGGAAGGTCATGGGGTCTGTGGAATCTGAGAAGCGCTGTGGGTCTGGCTGGGTGATTCTTGGGATTCCGGGAAGCTGGTGTTTGCAGGACGGCTCTGCTGGCAGCTGGGTGTTGGGGGCTGGCTTCCAGGGTCACCCTGTGAACAGACCAGCCGCACAGGAGACTCTCGGGGCTCAGAAGTTGTGGCCTGCGATTGGGAGAGACAAGGGCGTGGCACAGTCAGAACTCCTTGGACTGAAGGCCGGGCAGCTGGGCTGGTGGGGGAGCCAGTTCCTGCCGTGGGGATGCTGGGCCTAAGGAGGAGGCTGACACAATCGGTGGGCCTTGGGTGCCCGGTTGATACAAATGGCTAAGTTCTCAGCTGCAAACCAAAAGGTTCCTAGGTGGAATCTCTACAGGGGAGCTTCGGAAGAAAGGCCTGGTGATCTACTTGCCACCCTGCGAGCCACTGAAAACCCCAAGAAGCCACGTCTTCCCCTAACTCACAGGAGAGATCTTGAGTCAGGCGTGACCCAAGAACAACTGACCCAGGGGGAGGTCTGGGGTGTCACCAAGAATTTGGCACTGGGTGACTGACACCAAGTGTGGAGTCCACTCAGAGGGGGTTCAGGAGAAAGGTCGCGAGATCACCTTCCGAGAAAGCAGCCGCTGAAAACCACAGAGAGCACAGGGTCCCTCGACAGATGCCGTGACAGGAACTGGATGGGTGGGGTTTCAGGCCGACTTACCCAAGAAAATTCCCTTTCCTAGATGATTCAGGAGGCTGGAGGAGAGGGAGGCGATCTACTGGTTTGTCTGACAGTCCTGATTTGAATACATGATGTCCAGTGTTTGGGGACAGGAGGTGACCCCAAACAAGATGACAGGCATCCCTGGGTTTCAAGCGAGACCCATCCCCACAGGTGGTCCTACCTCTAAGGCAGTGGTTCTCAACCTGTGGGTCTCCAGCCTTTGGGGAGGGGGGGAGGGAGAGGTCAAATGACCCATTCACAGAGGCCACCTAGTTCATCACAATAGCAAAACGACAGTGATGAAGTAGGCACGAAAATAATTTTATGGCCGGGGGTCACCATCCCATGAGGAAGTGTACAAAAGGGTGGGGGCATGAGGAAGGTGGAGAACCACTGCTCTCGTGTGTAAGGCAATCAGGACCAGGGCACAGGGCTCTTCTGCAGTGCAAGACAGAAGCAGCTCTGGTGGCAGAGTGGGCTACGAGCTGGGCTGCGAGACCACAAGGCTGTCAGTTCGAACCACCAGCCTTGCTCCGTGGTGGAAACGCGAGGCTGTTTGCTCCTGTTATATTCCCAGCCTTGACAGCTGTGGTGGTCATGTGCTCATGTTAATTTCATGATTGAGATGTAGGGGTGGAGTCTGGCCTATTAATTTGGAGATAACCATTGAGTAGCCAATGAGGCCTCCATGTGGGCATGGCTTTCTCTTGAGACTTCTGGGAAATCTCGTGATATTCCCCTCGTGGAAATGAGAAGCTATCTCCTCAGTTGTTGGGAGTGAGTCTCAGAGATTACGAGACAAGATGGCAGCATCTGAGGAGCTGGAGGAGCCGAAGGAGAAGCCACATAGCCTTACCCTGATGGAACCAGACCTCTGAAGCTGGAGAAGCCACATGGAGACCCCTGCCAGAGCTAAGTTGCCTCTTATCACCACTGGATACTGTTGATGGACCCTGGGCCCTGGAAGCAAGAAGCCATGGGGAGGCCTGTGCCGGCACCAGGACTCTGCAACCACTGTGACTTCGTGAGTCGGAAGGAGACTTTATAGACCGGTGTCGGGCATATGGACTAATATCGGACTTATGACTTTGACTGGACTGGATTGGGGTGTTTTCCTAATGTCTTATTCCTCTTGTATATAAACCTTTTCCTTATATCCACATGCGTGTCTATGAATTTGTTTCTCTAGTCTACCCGGACTCACACAGCAGCCTTGAGGGCCGTCGTTCTACTCTGTCACAGACAGGGTCACCATGCGTCAGCATCAGCCCCGTG